>VYZS01042353.1:2678-24606 GCA_013400695.1 Neodrepanis coruscans | reverse complement strand
TGCATCAGCTCCTTTCCCTTGATAAGTACAACCATTCAGGTGCATTCAGACTTAGTTGCCTAAGGGCACTTCTTTGTCTCCTTTCCCTCCTTCTGTTGTAAAATCAGCCTCAGGGCTGATCTGGTTTGTGCTGAGCTCAGAAGGACATGGATGTACTCCCCAATTTGCCAGCAGAATTTATATATCCTACCTTCTTTTGCAAGCTGTAGCAAATAGCTTCCAAGGTCATTAACATTGTGGCTGGCAAAATAGCTGTAATACTGAAAGACGGTAATGATCTCAGACGACATGCTGGAGTAGAGGACAGGCTCTGTCCGGTCCAGGATCTGAGACACCAGGATCCTGAAGACTGCAAGAAGCCATGGACAAAGGGACAGGTTAGTGAGATCAAAAGCTACTGTCAAAACGCCACAGTCCACTTCAAAGACAGAAAGAAAGAAGTGTACCTGCAAAGCCAGATACTTTCCAATGTTTCTAACCTCAGTTGTGGTTAAATAAGAAGCTAGATCTTCTCTCTGTCTAGGTCTCATAACCAGAGGATACCTTTGTAAGGATGAACCTCTGCCAGTTTATGGATGGCTAGTGCAGCTTCCTATCCAATGAATACAGTATCATTTCTACTCAAATGATACCCTGAATCGTTAAATACCTATCCACATGCACTGCCAGTTACATCTCCAAAATGCCACTGAGGTAGGGGAGATCTGCACAGAGGCAGGACTTGACTTTGCTGCTTTTTCATGTTCCTGCATGAGCACATGGCATGCAGAAAGCTAGTCTGAGGCTCTGTCTGTGAGAGGTGTAGCATGAAGCAGGAAGAACAGTGCCCTGGGTAGGCATCTGCAGGGCAGCTGCCCACACCTGAGCAGGTCAGCCTACATCCGCATTCTGGCCAAGCGAAAAGATAGTCACTATAGCTGGAATTTGAGATATGGTATATCCCTCTTCAGGCAGAAATCTGTGCTCAAATAAACTCACTCGAATGGGGATTAATTTTATCCCAGTGCGTTATAATAGGGCATGGACATTATATAAATAAAAAAATTGTGAGGATTCCTACTTCACTGAATCACTTACAAATCTGTCTTTGTGAATAGACTTACTTTCTGATTAGCTCATAATACTTAAAACAGTATTTTCTTTTCTGTTGACCTCGCCTTTTTCTCTGCTATTATGATCTAATTATTTGGGGCCAAAACTGTTTCAAGAGTTGTAGCATTAGTTTTCAAATGAGATCTTGGAGCTGCTGCCAAACACACCTCCAAGGGGTTGGAAAACAAAGCAATGGAGATTGATTAAGTTCAGTACATACACTGTGTACTTACAGTCAACTCCTTTTTGATGAGTGACACAATTTTTTGCGGCAATTAGTACCTGTTTCTGCAAGTCCTGGACATTCCTCATTCACAGTGGTGGCAAAATTGACGTCTAACTGCTTCATCATCTTGTCTGCAGATGTGTGATATACTCCTGAAGGGCCAGTACACTTCATCCAGAAAGCCAGCAGTGACAGCTTCTTGTGGAACTCTGGAATTGCTGGAAGAGAAGACAAAAAAAAAATCATTGAAATAAAGCCATGCTGGAAGCATCAACTTCCAGGAGAGAAAAGATGGTAAGAGTGGAGGAAATCTCACCCTAGCCCACTGATGGACAGTCACTGTTCGCTGGGTCACCCTTTGCCATTACCTTCACAGAGTGTGACCATGTGCTCGCCCTAGTTTTATAATACATTTTTTCTCTTTTCCATGGTAGATGTACAGAAAATTTTCTCCCGATCCAGTTCACACACCATGTTGTATTTACTTATCCTGCCAAAATACTCCTAAGGTTGACTAACTGTGTGTTTGTCAGACTGTTCCAAGTATTAAAATAGATGCAACAACACAAAAATAAATAATTCAACACACAGATGACTAAAATGTTCAAGAGTTTCCTCTGATAGTCTAATGCAGATCCTGCCTTTCCTCAGGAAAGAAAGGTGAAGGAATTTGGTTCTTTAGAGGTGGCAACATCCCCACTCCACCACACTAATGACATCTGTCCATATTCTGGACGTTAAGCAGGATGAGAAGTCCTTTCTCTTCTCACCTGCTTATCTCTGAATACCAGTGCTGAAAGACAGATGCAGGTGATACCTTGCTGTGCTGACTGCTACACCTGCTGGTAACCCTGAGTTTGCCCTTCCTATAGTGGCATCTCCTGCACCAGTGATGAGTTCTTCACAGCAATTTCAGCAGGCACAGATGCCCAAACAAACCTTTTTCAGAAGGAAATATCTAACTTCTCTCTTACCATCAGTAAGGGAGGTAATGTTTCCCAAGTTCTCAGTGCTGATCTCTGCAATATTCTCCATCACTAGGATCTGCTTAGACAGCTTATCCAGGAGGTCTCTTGTCACAAACGGTGTTTTACTGGAGAACACAATTTGCTGGTGAAGACAAATGGGAGGAGAGGAAAAGGAGTCATTGAACTAAAAAAAAACAAACCCAGCCTCAGAAGAAAGCAAAAAACTCCAAAAGACCTGAAGTGCCAGGGCAAATTGATTGCCTGGAACCATGGGATCTCCTTAACTTAAAAAGTATTTTGTCTCTGGAGTATTTTATGGTTTTGATTGATATGCATCATTATTTATATCTTTAACATCTACATCCCAATCCAGACACTTAAGTATCCAAGCAGCCATTTGCATAAGTAATTTCTGATTTACTCACTCTACAATGCTAAAGAAATCTATCATCATAAGCCTTAAAGGCACAAAAGAATATTAGTCTGAATTTCATAAAACATAGGCTGTGGACTTTCAGGAGGAAGATTAGAGGTGGCTCTTTCTTCACTGCATTTCAGCTCAGATCAGCTACTCAAGTGGCTTTGTTGATTTGCTCCTTTCTCCTTGCTGATACTCCCTAGTGCTGACATCTGCATTTTCTTCAGCAGTTCATGTAAATATTGTTCATATCAAATCTACTCTGTGTGTACATAGTTTGAGTTTGACTTTCTCATCTGCATACTTACAGTGTACTCTTGCATTTAAACCTCCTATTTTCTCATACTTGTGAGTCAGAAGTGTGTTCAGCACAACACTAAGGGTGCTGGAATCAGGTTCATTCTGTATTGCTTCAGTGGACCCTTAGGAAAAAAAAGCTAATCATATCTAGGGTGGAAGACTGAATAACTGTAAAGAGGAAGTTGCAGCATGTTTTGATCCATCAGGAAAACCCTGATGCCCTCACTTTCTGGAGGTTTAAAATCACATTTGCTGTCCATAGGCTCTGAAAAAAAAAACCTACCAAAANTTAAATATATATAATATATTTTTAAATATAATTTTAAATATATATAATTTTAATTAATAATAATAAAAAAAAATTTAAAATATATGCCCCAAATGAGGTGGTCCCAGTACCTGAATGAGCTGGGTGCAATACTGCAAGTGCTTAACTACGGTTATGTCGAGGCTGTCGTTCCCTGTGGTCAGGGGCAGAGGGCTGCCGGCCACGCTGGTGCCCACCCCTGTGTCCTCAGTGAGAGCTTCGCTCAGGTGGCCTCTGGCTTCTGGATGCTCTGTCCTGTAACTGGGGAGGAGGGAGGGAGGAGGAGGTCAGTGTAGGGCTGACCACTGCCANAAGGGAGGTAATGTTTCCCAAGTTCTCAGTGCTGATCTCTGCAATATTCTCCATCACTAGGATCTGCTTAGACAGCTTATCCAGGAGGTCTCTTGTCACAAACGGTGTTTTACTGGAGAACACAATTTGCTGGTGAAGACAAATGGGAGGAGAGGAAAAGGAGTCATTGAACTAAAAAAAAACAAACCCAGCCTCAGAAGAAAGCAAAAAACTCCAAAAGACCTGAAGTGCCAGGGCAAATTGATTGCCTGGAACCATGGGATCTCCTTAACTTAAAAAGTATTTTGTCTCTGGAGTATTTTATGGTTTTGATTGATATGCATCATTATTTATATCTTTAACATCTACATCCCAATCCAGACACTTAAGTATCCAAGCAGCCATTTGCATAAGTAATTTCTGATTTACTCACTCTACAATGCTAAAGAAATCTATCATCATAAGCCTTAAAGGCACAAAAGAATATTAGTCTGAATTTCATAAAACATAGGCTGTGGACTTTCAGGAGGAAGATTAGAGGTGGCTCTTTCTTCACTGCATTTCAGCTCAGATCAGCTACTCAAGTGGCTTTGTTGATTTGCTCCTTTCTCCTTGCTGATACTCCCTAGTGCTGACATCTGCATTTTCTTCAGCAGTTCATGTAAATATTGTTCATATCAAATCTACTCTGTGTGTACATAGTTTGAGTTTGACTTTCTCATCTGCATACTTACAGTGTACTCTTGCATTTAAACAAGAAACCTCCTATTTTCTCATACTTGTGAGTCAGAAGTGTGTTCAGCACAACACTAAGGGTGCTGGAATCAGGTTCATTCTGTATTGCTTCAGTGGACCCTTAGGAAAAAAAAGCTAATCATATCTAGGGTGGAAGACTGAATAACTGTAAAGAGGAAGTTGCAGCATGTTTTGATCCATCAGGAAAACCCTGATGCCCTCACTTTCTGGAGGTTTAAAATCACATTTGCTGTCCATAGGCTCTGAAAAAAAAAACCTACCAAAAAAACCTTCTAGTTATGAGCATGAACTGTTAATTTTAATGTTCCAGGGGGCCTGTCATGTGCCACCTTCACCATGTCTGTTGCAGATGATCTCTCTGCCTCACTTGTAGAAATTAATTTCTGTTCTTGAACATTGCAGCCTCGACGGGGGCTCAGTTAAACTGTGGAGACAGGTGCTTCTGTTTTACTTCTGAAGACTTAAGCTGCCTTAGCTGGGGATGGACCTCACTGAGGACCTCCCAGCGAAGCCAGCAGGCGTTTGTAACTCAGAGCAGGGGATACCCCTCTCACCTGATGCACTGCCCCTCAGCCCATCTGCAAAGTGCCCCATAGTTCACATGTCAGATCTGCTCCAAGAAGGACCCGGATGGAAAAGACAACTCTTTTGGCTGGAGGTGAAGGGGTCACTATCCTAGCCCAGCATGCATCTGTCCCAGCCTGAACTTGTGCTGCCTCCCAGGAGCACTGCTAACCTTGCCAGCTTGGACAATGTACTCATGTTGCAGNACACACACACACACGCTCACACAGAGTGATGAGCAAAGGGCACAGCAGAAGAGCTGAAAGCAGCGAGAAACCTGGTGATGAATACATCATATCGCAAAGGAGCAGTGCTGCCCTGGTTGGGCTCAGGAGGGACATATCTACCATGGGGAAAGACCTGTCCCCTGACTGGTTTGCCAGGAGTGATGTGATGCCCTCAACAGCAAGTATTGTTAATCTGTGGTTACTGTCCCTTGGTGGTGACAGCTTTCTCTCATCTGTTGATGAATGATGTTCCCAGTTGTTCTGGATTAAGCACCGTGGCAATTTGTGCCACCCCAAGCACTGAGCTGTAAGAAGAGCTCTGTGCTTTCCATGTCCTCCTGCTGCCAAATTTAAGGCTCATTGCAGAAAGAAAGGAAAACCACTGCTGAAGTAAGAGACATGATGTTTTCATATGCTGTTTTAAGCACAATGTGTACAGCTTACTTTGCCAATTGTTTCTGTAAGAGCGTAGAGCTAGTCTCACTGTGTTTTAAATCATTATTTCCAACATTGTCTTGCTGTACAAATGGTCCTCTCCGTGTTTAAATGCAAAGCCTGAGGTCAGTCCCCAGATGGCAAGTGTGTTTAGCTGCAAGTTCAGAAGTTTCAACACTTGCAATCTTTACACTGAGTCACACACTTACACATCTAAAAATGGAAGTGGGAATCTGTACTGTCTGGGGATGAGCCAGGGGGGAAAAAAAGAAATTTCAATTTCTACTTTAATCCTTGAATCAGCACAGACTGGACTGACCTCAAAGTGCCAGTTTAGCAAGCAACACAATTTCCCAATATTTTCTTCCCACCAAATCTTGTTCTGGAAAGAACAAGATGATGGGAAAAGCATGGTGGTTACCTGCTGCACTCAAAATTGCTTTAAGCAAGCTGTGAGTAGTATAGCTCCCTGGTTGGAAAGCACAGGGTGTGAGGAAACCATGTTCTTTTCTTTTATTTTTTCCCAGCTCTAGTGCCGCTTACATGCCTGTTGGGCATTGTGTCAGCTCAAAGTATACAAACATGCTTTTAGGATCTAATGATTAAAGCACAGCATCTTAACGTCACACAACAATGGCAGGCCACAGCACAAACACCACAGCTTTTTAGTTTTTCATTTTTTGCTTTTTTTTTTTTTTTCTCAGAAAGACTAAAAGTGATGAAAGAAGTGCAGGTAACACGCAGGGCCATGAACAGAGTACCAATCATCACTCTTACATTCCAAAAGAAACCTACATCATGCTGCTTAAATCTGGCCCTGTGTTATTGTTACTGACAAGCTTAATCCACTGCAAAGACTCATTCGGCTAGAGAGAAAAGACAAAGGGAGGGGGGGGAAAACCACAGAGGAATTAGTAATTACATCCAAGGAAAGCCAGGTCCAAACCTATGTCAAGGAAGAGGCTCTGCCAGTACTGGTATCAACTGAATTTAATTTACCCTTCTCCTTTGGAGAACAAATCACATACATTTGGACAGGGAAAAAATGGTCCTGAAAGGTAAAGATTTTGTATGCAGCAGCCATGGGGAATCCTCTGACCCTATAAACTCGTCAAGGATTAGTCAGTCTTCCTTGAATAAATTGTGCACCAGGATCCCCTGTTAGTGACAAAGAGCTAGGGTATCAGTTTGGCATAAGCACAGCTGGCAGTTACTACAAACTTACCTATTCTTCTCAATCTCAGTATCTGAAAATACTGAGTCTGCACCTCCTCCACCATTACAAACCTCCACACCACCACCATCCTCATCATCAAAGTCAGAGGTGTTCAGGAAATCAAAGCTTTCTAAAGCACTTTCAACTGTTAGACTTAAACTGGAGGACCTGCTTCGGCTTACTGCTGGCTTGCACTGCAAAGGCAGAACAAACCAATGAAAACCCCAGATAGTAGCTACTACTGAAAGATAAGAAAAAAAACAAAAAGGATAAAGCTTAAAACTTTTAAATTCTTTGTTTTATTTTTAAAACTTCATTTTATTGGGTGTTTCATTTCAAGCGCTCATATTCATAGCATATACAATCAAAGCCTAAGAACTGGGAAAACCGTTCCATTCCTCCTCCCCTCCCCATCCTACCTACTCTCTTCCCCAAAGGAAAACCCTCAAAAGCAAAATTCAGTGTGTTTTATAGAAACAAGAAGTACATCTTGAATCCAAGTTTGGCAGCTTTCGGCATTCTCCAAAAGGAGAGATGGCAATTAATGCAATGGAAGTCTAAAGGGGAAGGCATATTCCATAACTGCTGTTCTGGCTACAGAAATCAGTTTATACATATCCAATGGCTCCATCTGATTTATTCCAGATGCAACTCCAACAGACCTTAGCCAGAAACTAATTTGGTCCCATATCTGCAGATTTGTTAATGGGATGAGAGGACTTTTGTGGCCATTGAAGCCATGGTTAATAAAAAAAAAAGCTGATCAGGTATTAGATGCCCAGGTGACAGAGAAAGGCATTATTGTAACTCAGAAATTAATAGTGTTAGAGAGGGGGGAAACCATCCCACCTCACTGCTGGGAAGAAATGCAAAGGAAACCTTGCTGTTGCTGTAGGAACTATCAAAGGCCCTGTCCCTCTCTGGTGATTCATCCAGATATGCCCACAGAGTTGCTTTCAGGGTCACTCTGTAGGATCAGATGTAACTTGAGGGATCATCTTCATTGGTTGATGGAATTAGTTCAACACCTTTCACATCATGTGATTATTTGATGAGAAACGGCCATAAGCCACCAGTGCCATTATACCGTGTGCATCCTCCAGTCGTAGGTAGGAGCCATGGTTTTTTTTCAGCTTGTAAAAAAGAAATGCATTGGCCTCTGAGTTCAGATTTGGTACCATTTGAGTTGAAGTGGGTTGGAGTTCTATTTCAGTTGCATACAATGCTAATGCAATAATGGTCATAGATTTACACTTATGATGCTTGACTCCTTAAACTGACTATACAGTCAGTAGCTGATCAAATATGGTTCTCAACACATTTGTGACATGGGTGGATGCTGTATTGCATTTCCTGTGCAGGATCGATGGTTTTAGCTACCATTTCCTTCAGGGCTGGTAGTGCAGCTTCTTCAAGCAAAAGCAAACAGGAACATTGCAGGCTTCTCCTTTTCTCTGCTCGTTGTATATGCCCCAGAGAGATTTCTTCAGCCACAGCTCAACCCTTTTGCATGGGGACCCCACCACATCTGCTGGTGATGCTGAGTGTCAGTCTGCAAGCTGGTCAATAAGCAGCAAACACACTTTAACAGAACTGGAGGAGGCCATATCTGTCCATTTGTAATTTCTGATTAAAAGGAATCTAAAGAAACAGTCTCCATTGTGCTTCTGCTGTTTATACAGTTGACCTCTTTGTACAGCATGCAGAGCAGTTATGGTAATGGTACCTTTGTCTGCTTTAACTTCTTTGGGAAATAAATAATGCAAAAAACAGGGACTGCAGGCTGTCAAAAAAAGCACTCAACTTGGGAAAGTACCATGCAACTGCAAATACCAATGGAAATAAGGAGGTTAAGAGAGTTTCTCTGTAAAAGGGTAATGCAGGAGGATGAATGCTTCACTCCTTCCTCCTCAGCCATATTTTTGAATGATGAGGCTTAAATGACTCTTAGATCACGTTGCATATGAATATGAAGCATTTGAAATGATTACTGCCCATATAATACTCTGCGCAGTAATGCGTCACGAGTTATTACTCATGGGGAGAAACAAGTCACAGTGATCCACAGTAAACACATTAACAATACACATGCAAATCCCTTTTTTTCTGATTTTCAGTATTTTCTGTGTAATGACAGGACATCTCTCATAAAAATGGATGGGGGAAAAAGGAAAAGCTTGAAAGAAGGCTAGGTGATGTGGGGATGGCAAGCTTCAGTGGGACTTGTGCTTTTAAATCTCTTTGGCATTTTAAAACATTCACCTTCTATGGCTACAAGGCCTGATCCTCAGCTGATGTAGTTTTGCACAGCTCCATGGAGTTCAGTGGTAGTATGCTAAAGAACAACCACTGAGGATGTGACTTGTAGATTTTAAAGGCTGGAGTTTGGCTATATTTGATCTCCAGCATGGCACAAGCAATGGGTTCAAAAGTGGTTTCCTCAGAGAAGGGTATAATTTAATTACCCCTTTGTCATAGTACCTTTTTCTCTTTTCCCCAGGTTTTGATAAAAAATCCATTGCTTGAGGATACAAGGCTACAATAAGCATAATGCCGACAAAAATGTGAAAATGCAACACTGTGGAAGGATGCTCCAAGCAAGAGCAAATCTACTGCTACTGGGGAATTTTACTATTCTCCAAAAAGCCTACTTTGGTGTATGCAAGGCAGGGGAGGAGATTCTACCTGCTCAGATTTTCTTTAGGATAGTATTTTCTAAAAAGGTACTCACTTTTAGGATGTCATCTAGATGCATCACTTCTTGGTCCAGGTCCTGAAACTCTTTATACTGCTCTTTATGTGGCTCAAGAGCTAAGAGAAGCCCTTGCAAGGCTTCTTCAATGCTTCCATCAAGATAAGACTTATATCCTTCTGATTCTCCACTAATCGATCCCTCACATGGCAGCCTCTCTGGGGTCAGGGGTGTCTCTGCTGACGTAAGCCTTTTAACCAGCTGCTTTGTGATGTTTCCCTCATAGGTATCCAGCTCCACAGGCTTGAGCTCTGAAACTTCATCTGTGTCCTGCAGAAGAGACACTGGGACACTTGTTTCTATAAAGACATGGTCGCTTCCAGCATCAGAGGTTTTTTGGCAAACTTCAAGAGCTGCACTTGAGGTGGTCTTGTTCTCAACTACTGCTCCCTCTCCCTGTGACTGCAGGTCCTTCAGCTCAGCAACGGAGTCTCTGTGGGAGTCACTGCTGCTACAGTCTAGGCTTGAGCTCTTGGAGGACTCGAGAGCCTGGTGCTGGGTGGGGGTTGCAGTGATGTCAGGGCTGGAGCTGACATGAGCAGAAGAGGACTCTGCTGAGTTGGCAGGGGGCACAGCGTCCTCATAAGGCAGGTCACCAAAAGTGAAGGAGAGAGGCCGCTTCTCAGTGGCTGCTGTTCCATTTTCAAAGACATCATCTGGCAAATTTGACTGAAAAGATAATAGAGAGAAAATGTTTTTCATGCAGCATTGGAAAAAAGAAAAAAAGTATGTGCTCAGGAAAGAAAAAGGCAAGGAAAAAGATTAAAGAAGCATTTGAGACTCGAGAGATGGGAAAAATATTTCAAATCCAGCTTCTGCTTTCATCTGGCATAGCTCCTCATTTCAGCAGGAAAACCACTGGAAAACCTGGGCTCAGCATCCCTCTGCTAAGCAGAGAGCTCTAGAAAGTAAGTCCCAGAAGAGAGACAGGAATTCTGTTCACCCTACTAAATCCCCTTAGACAGTGTTTCCAGTGTGCTGCTCTGGTTCCTGCAGCATGGCTCTTTTTAATGGAGTTGTACTTAAGCCAGATGCCTGCATTTTCCTACCCATTACAGATTTCTGTTGCTTTCTGACTTCTAGAGTGGCAATCCCTAAAATGTAACAGTTTGCTTCAAAATTTTCTCCAGTGTCACAGTGTTTTAATGGTGATATTATTGTGTTATTTTTTTCTGTTGAAAGTATGTTCTGTATGTGGCATGGATCTCTGTAATAACTGATGAACAAGAGCTATACAGGAGTCACATCCCACGAGTTTCTCCTGAAATGAAACAGCAAAATTGTGTGGTGCTGTCTTGAGCAGGATGTCGATCATTTAACAAGCAAAACCAGCTTATACAGATTCCAGAATGATCACTATACATATATATACATATAGATGTACAGCTCTGACTGACCTATAGGGAAAAAACACCTGCCTATCTGATCCACAGATCTTGCTTTGTTAGGTGGCCAACTGATGGAAATGCACAGCATGAATGGAAGGCAGCTACTATTTTGCTGACAATTTGCTGTAGGAGCTGTAGGCATTCATGTGTTGTTAAGCTGTGTAAGGCTAAAATGTCCAATACTTGCCTTTTTTTTTTTTCCCAGTAGTATTGTAAGATTTTTTTCCCCAAACATAATTATACTCAAAGGTTTTTTTTCTTCTTTCCCTTGCCATGGGTATGCTTTTAGCATCTGAAAGTCATGTTACTAGGGAAATGTATAGAGTCAATCAGTGTAGAAGGTGATTTTTAAGAACATTGTTGGCTTGTATTCCTGCCCTGCTCTCTACCCACATATAGTTGACTTCTGATCATTATCTCTGTAGAAACCAAAAGGAATTTTGATTTAATGTGAACCACATGGGCTTAGAGTCATGTCCTCCCCTCTAATCAGTCAGCAAAATGAGCGAGTTGCAACAGAGAGCAACATATGAAGCATGCATGGGAATGGAGATGCCACACAGAGACTGAAAAAATCCTTCACCAAACAAAAACCAGGACTCACATATAGCTCTAGCCCTGCTTTTGGGCTTAGCCTGAGCGATGGCAGGTCACTAAAAGAGCGACTGCGACGAAGCTTGTCAAAGAAAGTGTCTTGCAGAGCATCTAAGATTGTCAACTTTGGCCTGTCTTGCAGCGGATGCAGCCATTTCTTCAACAGTTAAAGCAAAGAGGGTGTGAGGAAGGGCAAGTTAAATGAATGCTTCGTAGCAGAGTATTAAATCACAGGCATGGGATGCAGCACTTGTAAAATTAATCTCTGAACAGATGGCCAGATAAAGCATTCTGAATTCGATTCATGCAAAATGTAGAAGCACCCTGTGAATATCTTTGGTATAGAGGCAAATTTTATCAAGGGATACTTAAAAACACTCATGCTAAAATGGCTGTTTAACTACTGCTGCAAACTGAAAACACATTTTATAAAGATTATTCAACTATTATAGCAGTCAGGCAAGAAGAATAGGTATTCAGTAATTTGCCACATAGTTTCAAAGATGCCAGGATCATAGCCATCTTCTTCTAGGATTAGCATCTAGGAATGTACTTGCTTTATAAGCATTTAGAAGGGTAACCTGCTGGAAGCAGGGAAGAAAAGCTTAGATGTGTAAAGCAATGAATTGTTTACGGTGTTCAAACTGCTCTAGGGCTTCTCATTACATAAACATGAAGCTGAACAGAGCTTACAAAGAATGAGTGGTCCTTGAAGGTTGGTGTTTCAGGAGTGCCTTGGCTGTACATGGACATTCTCCTCTGGAGAGCAGATGCCTTGCTCACATTTCCTGTGGACGGGGTCAAGTCTTCAACATCGAAGGGGCTACGGAGACACAAGCAGAGGGGAAAAAAAAAAGATTGTTAAGCTGAGCGAGAAGGACTTTTAGGTCCATGGAAAGGCTTTTTGAAAAGGTGGTTTATTAGCACATCAAAACCCAGAGGTAGCAAGTTTTTCTAAGAGAAGTGTTTAAAAGAAAATGTTGTTAATTAGACAGCAGCCTCAGAAGTGTGGTTTTCAGTTCTGATAAAAGTGTTCACTCAGAAATCATTTATGCGTGTAGTCTGATGTTGCTCTTCTCACATGAAAAGTATTCTTGGATTCGAGTTGCCAAGTGTTACACATACTAATGAGCAAGGTGGTCTACTATTAATAGAGTTGTTGCATTATAAAGGAAACCAGGAACTGTTATTGCTGACTTCATGTTTATTGCATTACAAGAAGCAGCATACATGATTGTAAAAGTAAAATGCATTAATCCTTCTTCAGAAATGACATTTGCCTATTTCATAAAAATGCGTTGAGAAATGGGTGGGGATCCTAACACTATCAGCTCACCTATGCTGAATAATGTGGATAGAGATCACTAGGAGATTTTGCACCACCCTTGTAGTATATAAAGCCCTTAAAAGCCAGGTTTTAAAGATGGGCCAAATTCTGAACTTCACTATGCTATCATAAATCCATAAACCCAGCATAGATTTTTAGATTAACATTAAAAATGCCTGATGAATATATGAGCACTCAGTTATGTCCCTTTTTTAATCTTGGGGAAGAACTATAAGCTTTAGGTAATTCTGAGATCTCATCATCTATTATTTCCCCTGCCTCATAATGTCAGTACTTACCAAACCTAACAACTGAAACTAGGCACAACACCCTGTACCACAGGTAACAAACAATCTGTGGCTGACAATGAGCTATTTCTCATATACCAAACTTCAGCCACAATTCCTTCCCAATCCTCCTCAGCAGGGAGCAAAATAGAGAGAATGGCCCATAGAGATGGACATTTTCTCTTTGGTTGAAATTTTACAGCTGATTGATTGACCAGTTCTACTTACTACCAGGTGATTTCAAGGTTCAGCTTGACAGTGCCAAGGTCATTAATGTCTACTGCAACCACCTGGGGCCGAGCTGCAAACAGGTCTTTTGTCTCGCAGGTTACACTTCCCACAAGGATATGAGTAGCAAGTCCTTTAACTTCTGTGACCTGTAAGAGACAAGAACAGGCTATCTAGGATCACACTAGATAAGGCCTTACAATCATTAATCACAAGGCAATAGATTTGATTTTCTAGCCTGGATTCCTTGCTGAAATGCTTCTAAAACATGTCTGTTGCATTATTTAAGGGAATAATCTGGGTTTTGGTGGTGGTTTGCTTTGTTGTTCTGTTTTTTTAATAACTGCATAGTTATATATGATCATGCCTTTTGTATTTTCTCTCTGTTTCCTTATGGGTGTCAGAAGAGAACAACCGTACTGGCTCAGACTAAGGGACTATTCAACCTTCTATTTGATCTTTTGCACTAACCATAAGCAGAGCCCTAGGGAAGTGAGTGAGAACAGGGAGACCATATAGTTTCTCAGCAGTTGACAATTTGCCTGACTAGGAATCTCCTGATGTAACTTCCCTACTTTAATAATTACCAAGGGAGCTCTCTTCCAGTTATTCATCTCTTGTAACTCTGAAGCCATGTAATTATTTGCTTGTTTGACTGTTTGTTTGAAAGTCAGTTCTTGAACCTTTTATGTGAAAGTGTTTGGAGAGAGTTCAAAACCGGGAGAGAATATACACATTAATAGTAGTGAGACTCTTGTGTACTCTAAGAAGGGGTTCTCTCCTAACTTTCCAGCTTAAACCCGTGTTGTTAAATTGAGGAGAGTGACTCAGCTGGTGTCACAACTTGCATTTCTGTGAAAACCTACCATCTAACACATTTGGGATTATTTTGTTGGTGGTTTTGTAATCACTTGTATTTTTTTCATGAAGTCTTTGCAATGTCTAAGTAGGCCATTTCCCATAAGACTTTCAAGACACTTCTCTGTTTAAGTTGCCTAACCAGGGACACCTGAAATAGGTTTTAGCAGCAATTTCTAGACAGGGTTCAGAGGACGGTATCTCTAGGTTGGAGGCTTGTTGGAAGGAAAGCATATGGACTTTCACCGAGAAGAAAAGTGTTGGGAGTCCAGGGGCAATGAAGGGACGGAACACTAGTAGAAAGACTCTGGTTTAGGAGGAAAACTTCTCCCACCGCACTGACAAACTGATTAGTATTGTATCTAAATTAAACAATACCACGACACTTTGCTCTAGTAGGTGTGTCAGAAATACTAATGATGGCTCATTTCTAAAATGTTAATTGATCTGCTTCTTTGTTTTTGCTGATGGTGCATGGAAAGGCAGGTTCTTGACTCCTGTCTTGCTTGCAGGCAAAGGAGTCAGCATACATACCTTAATGGAGATCAGTCCAACAATGAGAGGGAGGAAAACCATTTCTTCTCCATCCCAGCTTTGCTTGCCATTCACTTCTATTTTCCCTTTCAGCTTCCATCGCTGGCGACCGTAACGCATGAAAATCTAAAAAAGAAAAATCTTCTTATTTTCCTGAGAAATCTGCTATCATCATGCACAAACATCAGAAAAAGAACTGAGGAAAGGGTTTGAAAAAGGTTGGAAGAGTTAGTGGTGTGAGTGCTGCCCTTCTGCTTCCCATTGAGTCAGATGGAGAAGTACATCCTGGAGGATCTCTCTCTCAGCATTCCTTAATTGGTCCCTTTGGTGGTGTGCCCTTCACTCAAATTCTCCCTTTCATGTAACTAGATGACTCATAACAAAGCTGCAAGACATTTAATTCTATTTACAGGGAGAGTGGCAGGAGAAGAGAGATTTGGGAGGGGAAAACGCAAGCCCCCTTGGTCTTTCCTAATGTCTACAATTTGCTTCCTTCCCAGGCAGGGGAGAGGGCAAGTGAGCTTTTTGCCATTGTCCATCAGAGGCTTTCCCAGGTGCAAAGTTTTAACTGGCTGGTGATGGAAATGAATGACACCCACAGCACAATAACTCATTTTGAAGTGTTATGACTAGCAAGCCCACTTTGGGCTGAAGGGCTGGTTGGGAGAGACCTGCACCAAGTAATCGGCCCTGCAGGGGAAGCACAGGCTGTTGCATGCCTAAGAGCAGCAGGAGATACTCATCAAGAGAACAAGAGTGGGAACAAATGAATCTATGATCAAGACAGCTGGGAAGTACTGACTGGGGGGATCCACTACCAAGCCAATGCAAATTTCTTCAGAGTTAGTTCTTTTCTGGAGAGAACTGGAGGCTTTTATTTTAATCCATCTCTAATTAACCTGCTCCTGATGTTCCCTACTGAGATGTTCCAGTGAGCAGAGATAGCCTCATAGCAGGTAATATCTGGGTCTCCAGAAATGTTTACTCTTTGTTTTTCTGCTGCTCTGCTTTACAATGAAGTCCAGCCCACGCATCCAGTAAAGGATGCTTGGAAGAATGTGTTCACTTTGTTCTGTGAGCATGGGATGGGGCATATGCTTTTTTCCACAGGAAGTAGAAATGTTTGTCACAAAAAAGATTTTTTAAAGTTTAAAAAAAAAAAAAGCTTGTACTTCTTTGAACAGCCATCACCCAGTGCTCTGAATATAATTTCCAGGCCTTCATGCAGATACCCTGCCAAAGGTAGACATACAGAGAACTGCAAGGTTTTTTGGAGCACACATATGAAAAATAACAGCTGTTTCTTGGGGTGCTGATAACAAAAGGTTTATATTCATCATGATGTAAAAAGCAGCAGAGATCTGTCTTACTTTTGATTCTTTTGCTATTAAGTAAACAATCAACCAGTGCAGACATACCTCATACTGATCTCCTGGGCAAAGCCGAGCGAAGCCAGCCAGACCTGAAAAGGAAAGACATGGAGGGGCTGTGGGAGGGCCTGGGCTGCCAAGTGCATTTGTACCCAGCACCACCACTTCTGTACTTGGACAGAAGAGAGCAACAGCCCCCTGCAGCCCCCTGGCCATCAGAGACCTTCCCAGCCCCTGTTACTGCTACCTTCGCATCCTCCAAATCAAGACAGTCCCCCATCTTAATTTTCTATTTTCTTTTTTAATTTGTTTAAAATTCACTGAGCTGTGGTTTCTTGCATATGAAGGATTTATACCTTCCATCTTTTTTCCTTACAAGAACTCAAAGTTTCCTTTTATATAATTATAGAAAAAGAAGAAACAGATTCTTGACATCATCTGCCATCAGAAACTAAGCTTACTATCATGAGGTGTAGGCAAGCTGCTGATCACCATGCAGTGCTTGCTGCTTAACGCTAATCTGACTGAGCAAGCGAGACAGAGCAAGCGAGAGGGGCTCCTCCTGCTTTGAATTTCCATAACATTATCATTCTCATAATAGCTTTCACTAGCAAGTGCATCACAAAACATGACTGACATCTGTAATACGAGACTTATCCCATTTTTCCACATAGTGGGAGAAGTAGCACAGCACAGCACTTGTGATGTACGTTTGCTTTGGGGTTTTTTGACTTTTTTCTTTAAGTTAGGACATGATGATTCTGTTTCTATATCGGCGCCATGTGTACGAAATGAAAGTTTCCTAAGGGAGCATGCCAAATTCTAGGGAAGTTACCATTCCTCTCCTGATCAGCTCTTTCACATATTCAGCTGATCTCCTTTCTCACAGATCTCTTCAGTAGGTAGCCATTGCACTTGTTTTGGTATAAAAATTTAATCAGTTTTGCATGGGTGAGCCTAAACCTATGCCTCTAGAGTCCAAAGAAACCATCTTGAGGGCACATACAAAGCTCACGGTAGAGAAAGGAAACTTGCTGGGATTTCTGGGCTGCATTTATCCTAAAATGCCATGACTGAACATACATGGGTATGTTAAAATCAAGGCAAGCATGAGGAATCCTAGTGTTGGCCTTATTTTGGGGGATGAATTAGTCCTGCTAGCCAGACTGTAAGAGCAACTAGATCCCTGCATGCAGTCACGGACTGCCCCTGTGATCTGCTTATCTGCCTCTTCAATTTCTTTGACCAGAAAAGAATTTTCTTTGCTTATCTTACTGCTCAGCAGAACAGAGAGGCCCTTGCATAGAGCTCATATTACCAATTCCTTTCTAATTGATTTACTGTTTATAAATAATTTAAGACTACTAGCACTCCACTACTGCTTCTCTCTCCCCAGGCATACTTTTATAAATGAATTTGATCTCTGCTGGGACACATCACCAGAAGTGTCTAAGGAAAATAAAAGGTCCTTTCTTTGCCCAGTGGATGGAGTGGGAAGGTGAGCAAACACAGCTTAAAACTCCGCATGGATGTTGTCCAGAGTAAAGATCTGTGAGCGGTGACTGGCCCAATCAGGTTAGTCAAGTCTTTTTAGCCCGATAAAGAAGGGGCTAAGCATTGACTTGACAACAAGGGACCAGTACTTTCACAGGCAACAACTTTTTGATGACTGGAAGGCTTTTGCGGACTAAGTAAATAACAAGAACCAATGGCTCTATCATACAATTTCAAATGTTACACCTTTCTAAAACCACTGGCCTTGTAATCCATACAGGACTGGAGATTGCTTCTGGCATGTCACCATAAGTAATTAGGGTACAGGGTCATTAATGTGGCTGTGGTAAGGTAACAGGGCCACCTGGATGTTCATGCAGCATGTACACCTCTGCCAGTCTGCAGGATGCTGGACTCATGGGCTGTGGCTGGTGGTGCTGGGATCCCTGTTACACAGCCCCCATTGCATGAGGCCCATGTATTGCTCTCTGTGAAACAGCTGGGTATTGCACCTCCTGCAGTCATAGCACTTCAAACAGGTATAGAGGCACTTCCCACATGGACAGGGGCACTTCCCTGATTCCACACAGTAATTTCCACATTGGGTTTCACTGTTTAATTTCAATAGCTGATTAATCCTGAGCAGTAATCCAAGACTGCTGGCAAGTTTATTATCCTAATTTTGAAAAATGATTAGGTGCTTTATTTTCTTTCAATATCAGCCATGAAAAAATAGTACAGCTCCCCTACTTCCTGACAGCGCTGTGTAGGTTGGCATGCTTTCAGTGTAAGTAACAGAGGGCACAAAATAAAAATAACTTTCACTGGAATGGCTAGGAACAGATAAGCTTTGGGGAGAGGAATGCTTTGATTTTAAATTAGATCCTAAAGTTAGCTGGATATGTTGCAGTATAACTTAAGGGGAAACTTGCTGTGTGATCTGCAGACTTTTGTGCTAGAGCCTGTTGTGAGCTTTAGCAATAGAAATGGCTGGATTGTCCTACTGGATTCCTATTCCTAAGGAAAACCATCTAGATAGAAATCTTGGATGTCTCAATTGGAGAATACTTAATTATATGGCATTTCTCCTTGCTGTTTTCTATTTTTGGCTTCTTTATGTTATGCAAACTGTGTTCAGAAGTAGCTGATGTTTGTGGTTAGTGCTCTGCTCCTGCACACAAATGCAATAACTGCCTTCTCAAGAGTCCCTGAATTTTGCTGGAGGATTTGGGCATACAAAACAGAAGGGACCATACCTCTTTAGCTCAACCATTTGTGACACTGTGACACCTTCTGCAACATGTCCTGCTGTCAGGAACTGTGCTTTGCATTTACAGCAAGTAAGAAATGCCCTGAGGAAGCTGACCTGATGCAATTCCCTTTATACATTCTGTGACATTATGTTTCCTTTAGCACGTCCACACTGCAGTTTTGCTGTGGGTTTCTGCACATAAATATCTGTGCGTCCATCTTGTAACTTTACATCTATGCATCTTTGACTGCCTTTCCGGCACTGAAGAGTTGGAGCTGTAGAATCTAAGGGATGGAGCCAGGAAAAACTCCAACAGCTGCTACATTTGTCTTCTCCAACATGAGAGTACAGAGCAGCTATTTTAACTTAATCCAAGATTAATCTTAATCTTACGCAGTGCGACCATGGGACACAACTGTGACAAGGCAGGCAGAATCAAAACCCTGTATGAGGTTTGTGAGCTCTACAACCTGCAAAAGCAGTACTGTGGATGTTTTAAATGGCAAGATTTCAAGTGAAGAATTAAGAGTTCATGAATATTTATATACTAGTTTTGTTTTACAGAACTATTTTCATGGCAGTGATTGAAGATCCAAAAAAGACATCTCCTCATAATCTCTTCTTTAAGACATTGAGTCTTAAAGGGATAACACCATTTAGCAATACCCGATGATCAACCGAGGTTTCAGGTAAAACTGATTCCACTGTATTCAAAACCATAAAGTCCCCTGTCATAAAGACAAGGAATAAAATGGAAAGATGAATGTCACCACTGAGTTATCTAGGTAAACTACCCGCAGCTTTTTGTTGGGTTTTTTTTTTTTTAATTTGCTCAAAACTAATAGTAGTCACAATTAAAAAAAGTAAAGGACTTAGAAGCAGCTGATGTTAAATTAAGAAACTATTTTGAACTTCAGCTCCATGGAATTTCACATAATTTCCCAGTCATCTTCTTAAAGGATCACTGAAATAGGAGCAAAAAGTACATCAGCCTTCGAAACTCAATTGCTTTGGCTGTTGGGAGGAGTGTTTGTGGGAGGTAATTGGCCTAAAAAACAAGAAGCAGTATATCAGAAAGTCTCTTTGTAAGCTTTGATGTTCCTGTTTCTGTGATCCTTTCCAGGGGACAGGGGTGTAAGCTGGGGGTTTGAAGTCTCAGCAATGGATGTATGTGGGGGAAACCACACCTGTCATAAATACAGGTCACACAGCTTGTCTTGATACCCTCACCATTGTGTGCAGCAACTGCTGTCATTTAGGAGGAAGAACAGAAAGA
Organism: Neodrepanis coruscans; assembly: GCA_013400695.1. NCBI lineage: Eukaryota > Metazoa > Chordata > Aves > Passeriformes > Philepittidae > Neodrepanis > Neodrepanis coruscans. The sequence goes on along the minus strand of VYZS01042353.1, from coordinate 4,446 downwards.
TGAAAAGGCAATTACCTTTCATCTTGATGCAAAACTCGCCCAATAGGTTTTCCAGCTCTGCTTCTATGGTACACATGTTCTGTATTGAAAAAGAGAACAGTGAGGTCAGACAAATCCCCCCGGGCCTTNCATGCTGCCCAGCACAATTCAGTTTCTCAAGAAACAGGGACTACATTATGAAAAAAAGATTGTAAGAGATGGGCATCAGACCCTCTCCAGTTCTTCCTTCAGCTTTTGGAAGGTTGTTACAGCTTGTGTGCTGGGATGTTTGCAACACTATTAGACTGCTGTTCATCTATTGCCTGGTTTTGATCACAGAAAGTAAAACAGGTAGGATGCAGCATGTATCTGTATACACATGGGTTCCAGTCAATCTGCCATCCCTAAATCTGCAGGCAGGAAGGAGGTAGTTCGAGTGTAAGTAGGTCTGGAGAAGATTTACACTTTTGTTCTTATGCTGCAGTTCCTGGATATAACCCTGCTCTCATAGAGCATAACTGTTATTTCAAGCAACTCTTTGGGCCCATGAAACCTGTCTGCGTAAGTCATGAGGTATTCACCTGAAGACAAATGAATAAAAATTCTTACTTGCTGCATTTGTTTTTAATTCTTCTGTCTGGATGAAACTCTCCCTGAAATCAGTGGCAGAGTTCCTAAGGCTTTCAAACAGTGTAAGAGTGAAAAGAACAAACTGATGAGGATGTACCTCTGTGTACTCCTTGTAGCTCCTGTTGATTTCAGTTAAACTCTCTCGAGCTGCTTTGCTGGCAGGAGACATTGCAAAGGCTTGCTTCATTTTGCTGGCACCATCGCAGAGACGTCTTTGGATACAATAGGCTTCATAAAGCTCATCCACCTGGTGGGAAAAAGGAAAGTGAATAAAAAAAAAATAAACCCTAGCAAAATAAAACCAACACAATGAAATAATTTTCATTAAAAGGAAACTTGGCCAAACCATTATAACTAGTGAAGAGACTGAGGAAATGAAGCTCTGATACCATTAAAAGTCTATGTAAAAGAAACACTAGATGAAAATACCTTCCACTGTAAAACTCTCAATACAGCCAGCAGTAGATGCTGCCAGTAATTCACCTGATTGCTCTGCCTGCCTTTAAGCATTGCTACTCTCCTTCTCCCCATCGAATAGAGCACTCTCTCTGTACAATTTTAATGGTGAGGCAGGCATGCAGCAAGCTTCTCAAATATATGGGTGTGGAAAGGCTTTTTCAAAGGCAACTGCAATGTCCACACTTCCAAATGGCACTAGAAGTGGTAAATGACAGATGTAACAGGGTCAGCAGTGTCTTGAGTTTTCCTAATGTCAGAATCAGGGCTGTTACAATATTTGACTAATAGGTAGTACTGGAAGTTAGGAGCGATTTTTTGAATTCTTATGGTCCATCCTCCAAAACCTACAAATTATACCCAGAAGAAGCACAAGTAAAGGGCTTAAAAACAGCTGATGTCATATTAAGAAACCACTTAGACCTTTAACCCCTCAGGCATTTACATAATTCCCTAGTGATGTTCTTACATTCGTTTGACATGACTTACATGCCAACACTTCACAAGCACTCTGGAAGCTTTGCAAAACATAGTCACACACTGTTTAAAGTCTCACCTGGATCTGTCTTCAGAGGGCAATGGATTTACATGTGTCTCATGCTTTTGTTTCTCGTTTCCCTCTATTTCCTGCATTGAATGTACACATTTACTCTATCCGAGTGGTTCACTAGGAGATTACAGTGGTATAGCTGGTGTATATATA
>VYZS01042330.1:0-45988 GCA_013400695.1 Neodrepanis coruscans | reverse complement strand
AAAAAAAAAAAGTAGGAAAAAAGTGTCTAAAAGATGGATGTGTAAAGAAATCATACCCATACTTTAACTCTGAGTTCGAGTTATATAAACTCTACTGTGGTAATTACCAAGCTCCTCCAGATTAATAAACAATTACCATAGTAACTACACCATCATACGAAACCTATTCTCATGAATTTTTAAAGCATAAGTGGAAATACATGCCAGTTGAAAAAGTCTCCTATTTATTTTGTTCCTGGAAGACAAGGGAGACAGATCCATTAAAGGATCTCATCAAGTTATTTTTTCCTCCATTGGTTCCTGCAGCCACACTTCGGACAAGTGCTATATATTATGTACTAACTAGGAAAGTCCATTACATGACACGGGGCCTTGGGCTGGCAAACAGCAGGGCTGACCTCACCACCCACTCTCCTGGCAGCCCCTGTGCTCTCATGCCTTGTTTCCCCAGAAGGTTTAGGTGACATGGTACACATTCTTAGTTGCCAGAATTTAAGGAGTTAGTCAGCACAGCAAGTTGTCCCTGATTTCCCACTGGGGTCTTCTTATGTTTTTATGGATAATACGTGAGAAAAGATTTCAGATTGATGTTGCATGACCACACACAGGAAAGGCATCTCCATCAAATATTTGGTAAGTCGACTAACATGAGACAATGCACACATCCTAATCTACAGCATGGTGTGTCTTGTTTCCAGCATATCCACCAGTGTCCCACTGGGCTGACCCTATCTCAGGGCATATCACAGCCTATTTTCCACAAGTGGAAAAAGCCAGCATGAGCTGCTCTTGTGCCAGTGCCTTGCACCCAGGGCCATCCTGGGCACATGCATTCATCCATGGGGAAAAGGGGTCTCTGCAGCCCCTGTGCCTTTGCATGGTTTGACCCTGCTAAAATGGAGGCATTGAGAATGGGCAAACACTCTGGTTGACTCCTGTTCTGTGCAAGCCAGCAACATGGGCCCCCCAGATACCCAGCAGGAGGGGTATCTCAATTTGCCATTGCCTTTTTCCCAAAGCCTAAGCAAAGCAACACTCAGTACTGCCCTGCCCTCCTCCTGCCTCTGAGCTATCCTGCTAAAATGTGCCAAAACATGACGAAATGTGCCCTCACTCATTTGATGATTAAAAGCAGTCTATGAGATGCACCCAAGGTCATTTAAAAAAAGGCTTTCTCTTTCCTCAGTATAAACTCTTGTATTATACTATCATAAACAAAAATTTGGTTTGAAAGCTCGCACTTGTATTTCAGATCTTTAATACATGTGAGCCTGGCTTTACTGCACTTCACAATTTGTTTGTAACATTAAAAGAAAAACATATCAAAGTGACAAATAACAAGAATATATATCAACCTGTTGATAATTCTGACAGGAAAGCTGAAAAGCAGCCCTAAGTTAAAAAAATACTATTCGGCATTTGCAATAATAGTCTAAAACAAGAGGTGAGACATATATGCTTCAAGTTTGAGCGGCTTACTTTTGATAATTTTGATGACCCAAAATAATATCCCCCCTTTTGCAAGAAAGTATTTCTTCAGACACTCTGAGAGTTAGGAAAGCCATTAAATCCTTGTGGACTGAAGGTAGAAAAATAAATTGTATGTATTTTAGGCTTTGAATGATCTTCCTATAGCAATTTTCGGGGAAAAAAACTATGAAGAATTCTGCAATTTTAATCTCCTCAGTAGCTTCCCATTACTAAACAAGCAGAACACCACAGTACAAATGTGGATGTTACATGTCATCTTGATCTGCTGCTTTTTTCTTTCATTAAAGCTTTAATGCAGCAATTATGGCTACGTTGCCCTATAAAAAAAGGAAAAGGCAGTTTACTTTAAAAAGTGAAATTGCATAGCCTACTATTTAATTATACACAAATGTAAATGGCCTATTTTTCCATAACTAGTTATTACAGCACTGTTTTACTTTCTGAGTTTTCACAATCTCTAAAACCTACAACGCTTCCTGCTATATAATTGTTTTCCTACATTATTGTTTTCATCTTATTTTTTCTTTTAATGTGAGTGCAGCGGGATAAATCTTGGTTTTAAGCCAGCCAGTTCTTCATCTACTTAAGCTTTTATAGATGAAGATTGCTGTAATTATCAGAATACCCGCTTATTTCTGAAGTATTATCTTGGCAACCTGCTGGCATTTACAACCAATTAACAAGCTTTGCCCATTAGTTGCATAAGGGGTATCACAGAGTAAAGCCATTGTGTGCTAATTTTCTATTTTAGATAATCAGTTTGGCCATCCAAAATGGAAAGGGGAAGAAAAGAAAGGTTTGACACCCAGTGGCAGACATGTAAAAATGACTACATGCCTCCCTGAGACAAAGGTATCCAGCGACTACATGATTGCTTCACTGTCGTCACCACTGGGTTTTAAGTATTTATTCCCTTTGTCTCTTTTGGAAGAGAAAATAGAAAGTACGGCTTCAGCAAAGTAATCATGTCCTCTTTTTATTTTTTAAACAGACTGGCTTCTCCCTCTGTCCTCATGGGCTTGTAATTTCACCAAATTGTACAACTGTTAAACACGATTTCCAAAAAAAAAAAAAACACAAAAAACAAAAAAAAAAAAAACACACGTAAGCAAGAGAGAAGGAAGAGAAGGAAACCTGCCCACCAGTAGAAGTCACAGCTTTCCCTTCCTAATCACGGGGCCGAGCAGAGCCCTCATGCCAAAGGCAGCCCCCTTGTTCGCGTGGCTGCACCGCACTTGCTTAAAGGCGTGTGCAGGCTGGGGATTTAACCAGGCGCCGGTATGAGCAAACGGGCTCCCGGCTGTCCTTCAGCCTCGGGCTGCTGAGCTGCTGCCAGACCAGGCTGTCTCCTTCCTGCCCCGGAGGGTTTGGGACAACGGTCCCCCGGCACGATGCTGGCTCGGGCAGTAATGCTGGGCACTTCTCCCTGGAGAGAGAAGAAAAAAAACTGTAAGAGTCTGTAAGAGAGTTTTTTTAAGCGTTAATCTTTGGTTAAGGCACTGTTTGCTTCCTCTGCTCCTGGTGAAGAGCAGGGAAGATGCATCACCCTGTGGGTGCCCTGAGCAGGAGAATGCTCCTATGGTCATATGGCCTATGGTCACAGTGCTGCATACTCAGTGTCCCCTGAAGTGGTCGTTCCCACCAGACCCACCTCCAGAGCTGCCTCTTGAGCATCCCACCCTCACTTTGCTACCCCATCCAGACAGCCTTTGGTTGGGTCCTGTCATGAGCACAGGCACTGTACCCCAAAGCTGGCACATAGGGGAGTGGGCACAGCTTGTAGCATTGTTCTTCCCCTGTGCACCCACTGATCCAAATCACACCAGACCCTGCCTCCATCATTCCACCCCATTTCTGCTGCCCAACCAGCACCAGGCAAGAGGTTCAGGCTTCCTTGATCCCCCAATGACCTCAGGCCATGAGCTTGACCCTTGTATGTATCTCCATCTCTTCTGCCTGGTGCAGAAGGCCTGCCTGCCCAGGGCCTCCTCCCTGCTGAGTCTTGTCCAACACTGCAAGGGCAATGGGAGAAATGAGTCCTAGATGGTGCCAGGGAGCCTCAAGGTAAATAACAATGATGAAGTGATTATGCTGGAGGCAATAGGGCCTACCCATTTAATTGTATATAAAATTAGATGTTAGACCTGGTATAGATGCCTGCATTTTGTAACAAGGATAAAAACTAATCAGTTTAAAGATGAGCGCAGTCCTTAAAGCATGGTTAGATTCCATTTACTCCATGGAACAGAACGGGTGGATGGTTCATGCTGTAAAACGGTTTTATAAAATGTAGCGAACTGTACAATGACGTGTTTTATTTGCCTCCTGTGGTTTAGATTCATATTTTGCTTTAGCATAAGTTAAACAAAATTAAGACTATGATTATGCTAAGAGGATGCAGCCAGTAAAGATAGAAAATGTTGAACTCCTCAAAGTCATAAAGAATTGTCAACAGTGCAATTAGTAAAGAGTGAACATATACAATGAAGTCTATTAAGTCATAAATGAATGAGAAAAATGTATTGCTTAACAATTTAATGTGTATATTTGTCTTAATTATTTTAAATTAATTGCTATTGGCTACAATCATTAGAAACTATAAGATTTAATAATGTACAGTATAAACCCTCCTATAAAAGGAATCTAGTTGAATATTTTAAAATTGTTTAAGCTACTGAAAAGGAAGAAGTAAGAAAGGTTGATGAGCAGAGTGCTGGAGACAGCTCTGAGCTCCTCACATGTCTATTGCAATGCTGTCCCAGGCTTGAGCACCTTGAAGCCTCTCCACTGCTGGCAGGGAGCACAGATCAGCCCTCTCTCCTGCTACTTTCAGCATCATGGAAGCTCACGGATGTCCCATTTTTAGGCATCTCTGGACACATTTTCCCCTAGATCCAGCCTGGACGCACAGCTGCTCACAGCCCTTGCAGAGAGGCAGTATGCCATCACCCCATACACTACCAGCAGAGGGCTGTGATATTTCTCCTCTGCATGGTCATTAGAAGATTGTTATTGAAGAAAAAATAAGCGGCTTTCTTTCAGTCCTTCACTCCTGAACAACCCTTGAGAGATGCAGTTTATCCTAAGCTAAAGGAAGACATTTTTGTGAATGGCTCTTACATGATACACAAGTACCATTCCAGTGTAGCAGTTTGCCCAGAGGTAACTGAGGTGCAATGCGTGCCCAGTCTGTCTGGGAAGCAGGGAGGGATGTCCTGCAGAGGTGCCACCACGCTCCACTGGAAGAGCCCTCTCTGGCTTCATGCAGGGTCCCATGGTACAGCTCCTGGTTCCAAAGGACCAGCAGGCACTGCAGAACACCACTGCCTGTTGTCAGGCTCTGCACTGTCTTCTTGGGCTTCAGGGTGCTACAATTTTTTGTCTGATGTTTTGTAAATTAGAAGTTTCTATTTCATTCTTGATTTGTGATTTGGAGATCACTTGTAATCGCATTTCATTTCCTTATCAGAATAAAGATTATTAAAACTGTAAGATAGATACAAGAAGATATGCTCTTTTCCCCAGTTTTCATTTTTTAAAAATGAAAAAAAGAAAATTTGTATTTTTGAGGAGTTTCTTTCAAAGTCTTAGGTGAAAAAGCCCAGTTCTAATCAAGTCATTCCCAGTCAAGATTAGAGTACTGCAATAGACTTACCAAGATGATGACAGGACAACTGGAAAATGGATGAGCAGAAAAATTCTCTGCAAGGAAATGAAACCATACACAAATTCCTGTTTTATCTTCTGTATCTGCAAGGAAGGAGACACATTCCTCCAGGACTCTAATCTCCATCACTAATACTATTATTAAATATTTACGTACCACCCTAAGTTTGCATGACACTTTAGAGAGATAAAAGGTGCTCTCTTTGCACTGAAGATCTTACAGCCTACATCAGACAGAGAAAGCAAAGTTATCAGAAAGAAGACACAATGAAGATTAAGAAAAAGATCTAATGCTGGTGACCCAAAAGCATTTTTACATTGTAACAGCTTGTGGGACTTGGGCTGAGGAAAGCTTGTGGCATCAGGACCCATTTTGCTTTTAGTAGCCATCCAACCTCCTTTCAGACTCACAGTGGTCATGCGAGCCTATTTCTCCACAGTTTGATCCAAACAAAAAAAAAAATAATGGCATCCTATAACATCTAATGAAATACTTCGTTTGCCTGATTTGTCTAAGGAGAAGAGAAGTCAGGCTGCAGAAGTTCAGGAGTGCATTCTTCTGGGCTGCACAAGTGGGAGAAAGGGTTGTACTGCACCAATAAACTGAAAATAGAAATGGGAGTTGCTTGGTCTTTCAGCTTGGGTTTCTTCCATTTTGATCAATTCTGTCACTTCATTTTCATTCCTGACTGTACAACTAGAGAGCCATGATGAATCAGCCTTCCTTGTCAGACATACCTAGGCTGGAATGGCTCTGGCCCTTAGCTGAGGCTGAAGTGAGGCAGCAGCAGGGAATGAAAGCAGTGAAGGTGGAAAAATGGAGACACCCAGCACAACTCTACCTGCTCAGGGTGTGGGACAGGCACATACCCAGCTAAGTACAGGGAATACACCTCTGCAGGAATGATGCTCAAAGGAGGAGGATAACACCCTTTCTATAAAGTCTGCAAAATAATTTAAGATTTAAGATGTAGACATTGTCACCTTTGGTAACCAAGCCCAACATTAAGCTGCAGTAGGATGCCCCCCATGTACCTCCAGGCATGGAGGGGAGCTGGCAGCTTCAGCAGGAGCCAATCCCATTCTGCAGCTCTCCTTCTGCAGTGTTGCCTCCAAAACTCCCTGCCATGGGGACACAGCTCACGCAGCAGCAGCAAAACAAGGCCACCAGGCTATTATTTTCATTCAGAAATTTTGTAATCAAGAAAAAGAATTTTTTTGCCAGTGACAGCTTTTCCAGTGATTCCTAGAGGATACACATTTGTTGGTGGACCCAAGGCACCATACAGAAAGAAGAAGCAACACACATCACATCCCCTGAGAAAATAATGGGCATGCAAGGCAGAGGAAGCACAGTTTAAGGCATTCAGCACTACAGATCTGCAGGCACACGCGTGCACATGTACACACACATACATATGCACATATATACATACGCATATATACATATACATGATGCTAGCAATTCAGTTAGATTAATTTGCTTTGGCTATTCTATTATTTTCCATGTATAGTGCTTAAAGAATCAGGTTAAACCTTCTGCATTAGATACACAAACAATGCTCCTTTACTTCCACATGGGTGTTGTGAGACTTTTTAATTAATGTTTGTAAAGTGCTTTCAGATCCCCAGAAGAAAGGCAGTATAGAAGTGTGTAGTCTGATTACTTCACAGCATACAAAAGTAGAGGTGAAAAGAAATATTCTCCTTCTTACATGTAAAACTACTGATCTCAACTCCTGCATTTAAAAAAACCCAAGATTTTAAGAAAGAAAAGAATTCTGACCATGAACCTACTTCAGGCTTCCCCTTTGCCTTTTTCATCTGATTACCGGTTGAGTGAAATAATAAGCTATTGTATTGCTGTAAACTCTTTGTAAGTAGATTTGACTAAGACAACAGAGTTCAGTGCCAGCAGCTACTCTGATCATTCTTTTAAATGGAAATTTACCGTCTGCTGCATCACATGGAAAAAATATAGAACTATTTTTCACAGCTTGTTCACTGAACAGATTATTGGAGGGAAGAAAAAATAAAAAGGCTTCATTTTCTGCAGATCCCAAATCTCAGCGTAGAAAGTCTTGGCAATTTCCTTTTGAGAGGAGACAGATTTCACTTTCACGTTGATTTAACAATGAGAAGTGCGTCCAAAATGAGGGCCTGATTCTGAGTATTTAAATGATTAGCCATAGTTGACTCCATAGCTTATCTATGGGAGCAAAATTACTCACATCCATAAGTCTATGTAGGATCTGGTCCTAATATAGAATCAGTTCTTGATGTCATAAAATCTTTTTTAACAGCATCTTGTGTTACATTTAATCTATTTCACATGGCCTCGTAAAATAAGATAAAAGCTTGTTAATCTAAAAGTCATATTAAAAGGATGGGAAAAAAAACCCATCCTACCATGTATTCATGTTTATTAAGTATTATCTTCATGCAACTTACATAGTTTTAACTCCAGAATTTCCAAATTGTTTTTAATCCTAACAGCAGTCATCAAGAGCTGCCAGCGCACAATGTAAACAGATTACAACACACCAGCTTTTTGGAGAAGAAACTCCTTCCCAAAGCTCTCTACAGGCAGGTCGTCCCTTTTAGCTCCTGCTAGCTGCATGGGGCCTTACAAACATGCTTTCTCTCTCACTTGGGCAGGGCACAGACAGACAACGTCCTTGCCCTGCCTGGCCCTGGTAAGTACAGCTGAGTGGTCTAACTTCCAAACTTAGCCCAGGAAGCTCCAGGACAAGCATAAGATACATCAGCTTGCGTCAAGCATGGTTTAATCTAACACTGGCCTAAAGAGTGCACAAGCAACACTCCAGTTCATTGGTTCTTTGATATACAGAGAAAGGCTCCAGACAGAAAAACATCTTTGGGGTCAAAAGACCTCATCTTTCTTTATCTGGAGGTTAAGGAGTGCCTTCCCCTCCTCCACCACTGGAAGGGTTCTTTCTGCTTCAGTCCCGGGAGGGGAAGGACGAGATTGCAACCATGGACTCAGGGTTTAGGGTGACCTCATCTGAAGCCCAAGGGACACAGCCAGAAGCTCCTAGGAGGCACAGATGGTGTGCAAGAAGGAAAATAAGGCCATGGGTACAGCTTGGTACCCACAAATTACACACAGAAAAGAGGCTCCTTTTTCAATCTTTGAGGGACAATGTTTCTGTGTTCTGGGAGGTAGGCAGATTCAGGGATGCAAGTCAGGGGGTGAATTCTAGTCTGCCTTTAGGGCTCCCAAAGGTGTGTGTGCATCTGGGTGGTTGGGTGCTCCTTCAAGATTGGCAGTGGGGCAACCAAATGCCAAAAAGAGCACCTTCCTATTCACAGTACAGGTCCTTGTGCAAGTGTGTAACAGAATTTATTATAAAAGTGCCTTCAGCATCTCAAAGCATGTCAGTGACCCTGGAGAACTACTGGCAGGAGTACCTGTTTGCCAAAAAGCAAGAAAGAAATAAAAAAAAAAAAGAAATCCCAGTATTCTGGTATATGAGCTAAGGAAATGCTCCAGTAAAAAAGAAACTACAAAACAAATTAACACACACAGATACATACACAAGCCACTTGCCCTTTTTGTCAGCTCACAGTTTATCAATGATAATCATTACCATAAAAAACATGATGAGGTCTTACCTGATCCTGCTGCTAGCAAAATGGTTTCACTACCAGAAGGCCATCACAGACTGTCAGTGTTTTAGGAATCAGCAGCAGACCCACTGCCTTTCCCCCAGGAAGTACAAGCCAGAGGCAAACCCAAGGGCAATGCGGTAAACAAACATTGTGCTTCCAACCTAAGCCCTGGAAAAGAAAAGTTACTTTTGATGAAGTAAAAGGATTCCTGAGGACAGCTTTCAGTAAAGTTAAACTTTAACCACCATCTGACATGGCAGTCAATAAATAACTTCAAGATAATCGCACGTACCTCTTTAGTAGGCAGTGGTCTAACCCAGGCAGAGATGCTTTTAGAACATGGCTGTTCTCACCAGCCCTTGATATTTTTCTTGTGATCCAGGCAACATCCACATTGAAAAACCTACGCCACAGCTGTCAGGGCTTCTCTCCAGCAGATAATTAAATTCCATTGTGACAAGTGAGCTCAAGTTTAGTGACACCATCCCTGCCAACCAAACAAGAATGAGAGCCATCAGCTGCAGAGTTGTTGATCACTTTGCTGAAAGAAGAGGTGCCTGCAGTACTTACCAGCATCCTTCCAGGGTAGGTGCTCAGCCCCCAGGAGATACCTGACAATAACATGAGTACGTCTCAAAGCATGATTGCTTTTGGATCAGTGTGCTTATGCAGGAAGGACTGGCAAAAGTGGAGCAAGTCAACAAGTTTAAAGGACATTCAAGATCTTTTCGAAGTCAGAAAAAGGCAGGGTTTAGCTTGGGTGGCTGCATGGTTGCCTTTTGCTAAATGCAAAAGATGAAGTCATGGGTGTTTTCTCCTGTAGACTGCCCTCTCAAGTTGCTCTTTTAGGTAAAGACTTTATTTTTTCCTGATCATATGCACATCCCATATTTTTGCAGTTATATCTGTCTTCCTTAGAATATAGCTCTTAAACTTAGTTTATACATCAAAAATTGGACTCCACATTAGCTAGTACTTATTTAATTCTCTAGTAACTACTTTTACATAGTTATTTTTCTTCATATGTAAATCTGTTTTTTCTAGGCTAATTATTGAACTATCCAATTTTAAATGCAGCTAGAGGAAAACTATTTTTTCTTCACAAGATAATACCACTTCTCTGCTAGCATCCCAGAGAGACTACCCCGGTTAATAAAGTGTGACCAGATCTCACTTTTAAGAATGTCATGAGCTTTATTTGTTTGTTTACTTTGCTCATTGCTGGAGTGTTTAAAGCCAGCATTTATGCTGCAGTAGCTCCATAGAGGGTAGTGGGATATCACAGTTACAGAGGCATACATCTACCTCTGACGTACTGTGCCAGCCAAAGAATAGCTCCAAGCCCACACAGCCTCCAAGGTCTCACTCAGTACACGGGAGGTATATCTGGCTCCAGGAGCCTACTGCTAAGTCAGTGGCCAGAATATGCAGGATATCTGGACAGGAAATTAAATCTGACTCTCCCATAGCCTCAACGAATGGTTCAACCAACCTTCTGCAGTCAGTCTCTCGTCTCCTCTGAAAACTGAACACTAGCTCATACTTTCTGATTCAAAGCCAGCTGTCCCAGTCTGAAACATCACCACTGGCAGCTGGGTGCAAAGGTCTGAGGCTTGACAGCACCTAAATACTGGGTGTAGAAACTTAAAATCATTACTAAATTGGTTGGCCTCTTTCTAGATCTCATCCTAGGCTCCCAAAGGCTGAGTTTATTCATCACCCTATGTGCTTTGCTAGCAGCATTGGCTTCTCTGCTTGTCAACACGCCGATGTCTGAATTCTCAGTGCAAAGGAAGCCTTTCATGGTTTGGCATCCACTTATATGTGTATGCTTCTCAAGATATATTCTCTAGCCAAGTCTTTAAGTTCTTACATTAGTCCCCAAGCCCAGACATCAATCTGTTGCTGATCAGGTCTTTTCATATCTTGCTGCTTTTATCTGGAATGCTGTTTCTGATGCATCCAGGGAAGCTGATGTTTTTAAGAATGTGGTTAATTATTTTTTTCCTTTTTGTTTAAAATAACAGTTGAGCACAGCTATTTCTTTTGCTGTAAGACTTCAGCAAGAAATTTGCCTTATAAATTCTATTATGCTGAGAAGGTCCTGATTTGCATCTTTGTCCTTGGATAGTGTAGATGAAGCACAGGGGTCCACAAACAGAGATGGATTGATTATTTTTTTTCCCCCTTTTATAGGCTACAATAAAAAGTTTCTTTAAAGGGGACGAAAAGAGAGGCACATGCTTAATATTGAAGAATAGCCTGCTTGTGCTTGATACATTGGAGAAACAGTTCAAGAACACTTCATCCTACTGCAACTATTTCCTGCACTTCTACCAAGGTTAGGGAAACCTTGGGTTAGCTGCTGCCTGAATACGCAGGCTGGTATCAGTCTGAACAAGTTCAACTGACTGCTTAGATTTTCATCTTTATTCTTACTCCTGTTGTCTTCTCACTTTGACAAATAGAAATCACCTTTGACTTTGGGAGAGGCCTCAGCTGAAAGCACCCAACAAAGAGAATTCTCCAAGAGATGCTCGCTGGGAGGTCAAGGTCCTTTCATTGAGTCCCCCAGCTCATCTGTGCTGGTGATCAGCCAGCTTTAATTAAAATTAAATTCTGTAGATCAGCATGGTCTGGGATCAGGCAGGTCAGAAAACACAATAACATTGTCTAATAAATGGCTGAAAAATTAGACATCAAAAAGAGCAAAAAAAATCCACCTCTCTCAAACTCTCACACAACAGTGAAGAAAAACAAAGTGGCAGAAAGGAAAAGTATCAGGCAAGTATAACAAATTTTACCTCATATTTCATTTGACTTAAATGAAAAACACTGCTGGCCAAAACCATCCTTGGACGCCAACTGGTTTTGCATTCAGATCCTCTGACGTACAAACCAGAAGAGGAGTAGCAGCAGGATAGGGAACAGACAGATCAAGGTATCCAAGCTCTGAGCAGCTGTAAGACAATCAGGCCAGTACAACTCCAAGTGGAAGGTGTCGTCCTGCTCCCATCCTCACTTTGAGCTGCCCCTTACACTGGGAACCAGCCTGCACACTGTACTTTCACATTGCTCTAGGTCTGGGGACTAGATCAACCAAAGGACTGAAAAGACTATTTTCTGTCTAATGTACTGGATGATTGACCAGGGTAAAAATCTGAAGCATTGCTTAAATTTAGATTTAAACTTTTTTTTGTTTTTAAACTAACAAATATATCTGGAGTGCCTTGTGTAGAAATGGCCTGGGTCACGTCATTGCATCATGGAACAGAACGTGGAATGGGTTTTGACAGAGTTACAACTGCTCATATCACCATGGAGCTCTCCTGACATTTTTGTGGAGACAGTAATGCTGTCCTGAACCCATTCTGCGTGTCTGACACTGAAAGCCACACAGGTAAAATGGATATGCTTATTCATGGAAAATGAGGCAAAAATACAGCAAATCCCTCTTCTAATAGTTGTCTTTTTGTAGTAAGGACCACACTACTTACTGCTTTCTCTCACAGGACAATTGCCTGGTCTTAATTTCAAGAGCTTCAGTCATTTAGAGATAGGAAATGGAGAACACAGGGATGGGAGAGAGCTCAAGCACTTCAGCAGATATAGGAGAGGAACTCCGTCTTCTGTGTGCTCCTTTGGGGAAACTGCTGAAGGCACATTGCCATGGCTACCTACCTTGTCAGACAACTCTTCTTTCCAGGTATTTTGTGGCAGCAGAAGGGACCCTTCTGCTTTCTTTTTCTTCTCTCTTCCACGAGGAGGTGCCAGCAGTGGATCCTGCTGGCAAGCTCACCTCCTCCCACAGTGCCTGCACTCATCAGCACCTCCAAAATCCTCTGTGGACCTGGGGCTGCCCTACCTCTGCTCCCTGGGACCTTGTCTGCTGCAGATACCCTGGGCATGAGCTGCCAGAGTCCCAGGGGGCTGTCAGGGAAAGGGCCTGGGCCCTGCTGTGCTGGGGAAAAGCTCAGAGGCAGGAAACAATTGTAGAAGGACCAGAGAAAATAGGGAAAAAAAGGTGTACTGTGGAGGAGGTTTCTGAGAGGACCAGGGTGCCCTTCATGATTGTCAAGTCTATTTTATGATACCCTTTTTTTTAGCTTTCTGAACATTTGTGGTTAGAAATACCCCCATTGGCAGTAATGCAGTTAGTGACAAGAACCTGGAAGCTTTGCAGGCAGCCAGCCAAGATAGTGAGGGTCACAGAGAGCTGAGGAGCTGTGAGGGTGCTCCTCACCCTGCCCACCTCAGGGTGCACCCCATGCCCTCTGCTGAGTGGCTTCTCCCAGACACCACCTTCGCTGGGCAGTGGCAGGGCCGAAACAGGGACTGGCTGCCAACAGTCACCCCACGCCCTCATCCCAGAGCTCATCACCTGCAAACAGCTGTGTGGGCATCCTCACAACACTGCCAAACTCCTCACAGATCCCCCATATTCCCCAACACTGCCTAACTCCTCTGCAAACAGTGTTTACAGGTCCCCCATGCCTCCCAAAAACATCTGGTGGGGACATGGGAGAAGCACTTCCATGCACAGTTCCACCGGCTCTGCCTGGTGGTCCCTGCCCTGCTGCTCACACTCCACCCCACAAAGCAACTGCATTAAACACATACTCATTTAAGGATTACTCAAACACTGCTCATTTCTTGGTCAATTATTGACTTGAATCATGCTAAATTTTAACATAAATATGCTGCTATATCACCTGTATATATATATATAGTGATAATTATATGGCTACAAAATTCTTTTAAAATACGAGGGAAATTAGCTACTACTAGATAATAAAACCTCACAGACTGCTCTGGAGTCCATGCAAAGAAATACAAAGATTCCCATTATCTTCGTATCAGCTTCACAAGGAATAATCAACTTATATTATTAAACACATTTACAGATTAATTTCTCTCTAGTTAAAATTTTTGCTTTCTAAAAATGTTTTGTCTAACCTTATCAGAAAGGATAGAAGAGGGGAGCAGAGAAAGGGAAGGCATTGTATTATGAGAATCTTGTAATGTTACAAGTATAAGAATATATATATATTTTTTTAGCGCTGCTAACTTTTTCACATTTTAGCAAACTTTTCAATTAGGATTTCTTCCTGGCTATTTAAATATGCTTAAAGTAATGATTTGCTGTAATTTGTCTTTTTCCTTTGGAAACATACCGTGCTATTGTCAGCTTTAAAAAAGAAGCAATTTTCTGACTTTTGAGATTGAGTAGGTCATGGAAAAATTACTACTGTGGGAGCCTATAATTAAATAGAAAATGCAGCTGCACCTATAAAAAAAATAAAATGAAGTTTATTCTATTAATACTTGAGTCTAGAATTGTATTTGACTCTTCAGACACAGGTCAGCTCAAACTGTACCTTACCTGCAGAACATCATTAGCTGCACAGCTACTTGCAAAAACAGACATGATATAGTATGTACAAACATATTGTGAATTATTTGCTGGTATCTGAATTAGATTCAGTGTAGCATGATTGTCATTCACACGTGTAGTCCCTTTCTTTCCTGTTTTCCTAGGATTCCCACTACATCTTTGGGTGTTGGATTTGTGTTTGGGTTTTTTGAAGGAACTCAATTAAAATAAATATACATCAAATCATTAATGTTATTATAAATTTAACCAGAAGAAAAGAAGTACAGAAAGGAGTTTTTAACAAAATTATGTAGTACATCTGACTTGAATAAAGATCTCTTCCCAGCATTTGACTAGTCATGAAATGAAGACAAGATTCTAGACAATACCATGATACAAAACCAGGCTTTGTGCATATATAAAGAAAATTTATCATAGATGTTTTCTGAATGTAAGTACCAGATACAGGCCCTGAAATAAATTCTAAATGAAAATATTGAAAAAAAATTTGTGACTCACAGGAG
Source organism: Neodrepanis coruscans (assembly GCA_013400695.1). Taxonomy (NCBI): domain Eukaryota; kingdom Metazoa; phylum Chordata; class Aves; order Passeriformes; family Philepittidae; genus Neodrepanis; species Neodrepanis coruscans. The sequence goes on along the minus strand of VYZS01042330.1, from coordinate 31,300 downwards.
ATTTTAAAACACCTAAAATACACAAAATTAACAAAAGCCTTACCGAGAAAATAAAATAGAGACATGCTGACTAACAACTCATGAGACTTTTTCTGACATCTGATGATAAAAAATACTGCCACAAAAATCTTAAAAGAACTATATAAAATCATAAGTAGAACAATCAGTCTAAAATAATGGTATTGATTTTATTAATTAATATTAATAAAAATAGCTTTTTAAAAAATAATTGCATTTAGGGTGACCACCTTTCATGATTTTCAAGGGTAATAAGAGATGGAATTCTTCAACTCTTTCTTATTGCATGATATTACAGAAATTAATAAATACAGATATTCTTTTATATATTATACAATAATTCATAAAACTGTATTTTCTTAAAGCCTCCTCTAAGTCACTAAGTTTAAGGGTTATTTTTTCCTTTCAATAAACAGGAAGGAAATTATCCTTCTTCTTTTCATTAGTCATTTTCACATGTCCAGGTTTCTGTGCTATTTTAGCAAACAAAACTAAATCCATATAGTTTTTATAAATACAAGAAGCTGAAATCCTTTCTTCATGTGCAAACTCAACTTCACTATTTCTAATACGCTTATGTATCACATATAATACAGCTATCCACAACCACTGTGAGACTGAAAACTGCGTATAAGGATTGGCAAAAAAAAAAAAAAGAGAAAGAAAAAGTGTGAGGAAACATTATACACAACACAGGAAAGATTTTTCTTTTTCCCACTGTTTCAGAAACGACTTGTGAGGGACAGTGTTGTTGCAGAGAAAGCCCACAAAACCTATAGCATCGTGTACGGTGCTTGATTAAGCCCAGAAGTGATCCTAAGAACCAGCAGTTTAATTGTTTGATTTCACATCTACAGCTTGCTTTCTTTCAGCTGCTGGTTCGGTCAGTGGCATGATTTTTTTTAATTCTTTTTTTTTCACTTCATGCCATGAAGCTGGATTTCTATTTTCCAGCTGCATATATTCCACGGAGGAAAAGAAAACTGATCCATGAAGTTCCTATTTGCATAAGGCACAGAAACATCTGTCACAAGATTTTTGTTGGAGGATTGGAAGCATCAGGAGATTCTGCCGTTGATCATCTGCCTTAATAGTATTGAATTCTGTTTCTGTCAATAGGAACTCTGAGTGAGGGTGTTTAAAGAGACAGAGAAAAGAGAGTTTGTTCAGAGAAGACATATTCTATTACTTGAACTAAGTGATCAGTTACGTGATGCTGTCTCACACAAACACTTAGAAATGAGCTCTGCCCCAGGATCAGCAAATTCCCTTTTCTGTTTTATGTAAGTTCTTTGCAAATACAGATCTTACAAAGGTTTACAATTATTTAATCAGCATCCTGCAGTTGCCTACAATGCACAACAGCTTTTTTTTGTTTAACTTTATGCAATGAATGATCCATGTAGCACGGCTGACATTAGAAAATGCTCGATCTGCACTGCTGTTTTGAGTTTGAATTTGGTTTAGGGAATCAAAGAAAATACCTTAAGGAAGAATTATCTGTGTCTCAGATCAGGAAAAATTTCATTCTGTTTCTGTCTGTATTTATAAGGCATGACTACAGTCATAAATATCAGGTGGAGCAGCCAATTCATTCATATGGAATACATAAATAAAATATAATCTCAATGAAATATAATGGCAACTATTTAAAAAAACAGCATGATTATGTTAGTTCAAGTGTTATTTCTAAAACCGCTAAAAGTACTTTTGCTAATATACAAAATTCATATTTCTGCATTACATTCTGCTCTTTTTTATTACAGATGATTTTTAAACTTCACTAGCTCTGTTGATAAAATTGTAAAAACAGATTTTAGGCTGTCCTCCTTCCTCCCTCACATTACTGAGAGTCAGAAATCAGTCTAATCTACAGTATGCAGTGCAAACAAAGCGCTCTTCTCAGCTCCTGTGTTTTGTGGAGTTTAATGGCCAATCCGAGAGGAAAATTAAGTTTCTTCACATTTACTTTCTGCTCATCTCAGAAGCAGCGTGCAAGTGATCAATACAGTGCTGTTCTCTGTTTTCTGCCAAAAACTCCAAGGTAGTCAGCTTCCTAAGCTAGGTCAGCAGATTAATATCACATTCGTAACATCTCGTTCCGCATTCTCAATGCAAAACAGAAAGGTTTTAAACATTTTTTTTCATAGGTGATCTGTGTAACATACATGTGTGCTGATTTTTTTCCCCTCCTATTCCTTCACACACTCACAGATACCTCGACTCAACTGTAAAGGTCTGAGTGCAGGAAATACCTGCTCAGGAGCACTGCACAATAGAGTCACAGGGTATTGTGAAACAAACAATTGTAAAAATAAAACCCTAACAACTGCAGCAGAAGTGATCTTTGTTCCCATACATATATTTGTGTAAAAAGTTCCCCTGGCAGCGGTTCACCAGCAGGCAGTAATCAGCTAAGATACTTCTTTGTAATTTTTTTGTTTCATAAATAATACAGGAGTTTACTAACAGGAAGTTTGTGGGAAGCAACAGTAAACAGTCTAGCAATCCATCTGTTATTGCGGAATGCAAGAAAGCTGAATCAGATTCTCTGCAAGTGGACTATTCCTGTTGTTTGTGCTAGAGAAGATGTGTGGGAAATGGGCATTTAGAGTCATTACTAATGTGAACTCTCGTGGACTCCTTTCTCCCTCTCCTTGTAGAAGGGGATGGCTGGGTGTAATTTCAGTAAGAAGCTTGAGGACTTCTGTGGCTACAGAGCAGCTTGTAATAAACCTGAGCAAAACAGATAAGGCACTTGTATCGGATGTGAAATATTCAAGTGACAGTTACAAAGGAACTTTTGCTTCCTCGAAATTAATCTCAGAAATAATGAATTCTAAATTAAAACACACACAAATTCCTGTTAGCGCCTTCCTCAGCATCTAGATATTTATCAGGAAGAAGCTGAAAGGTTGAAGTGGAGTAGGAGGAAAGGAAACAAGGAAAAATAAGGTGACGACGGTGGTTGTACTGACAGACTTTCCGTGCCAGCACAAGTAGAGAGTCAAGCAAGGGTGAAAAAAAAGCAAGTATCTTTCCTGAAGACAGACTGTTCTCCTGGCATTCGTCCACCCTTGATATATTGCTTATGAATAGAAGGCTAGAAAGAGAGCGGGGGCAGGCGTGTAAATTAGTCACTACTACTACAAAAGCAAGCTTTCCTCGCCAGCGGCAACGCGGTGTCTCACCTCAAAGATTAATTTGAAAGTGTGCGTCCAAGGTAAAAAGTTGTACTGCCAACTAAATGAGAGCCAGAAGCCTAAGGATAGGATTATACCCTGTGCTAACTAGGAATCACTTAATTTTAACAAGCTAACAAATACTGCTTATTCACAGTATGTCTGGATATTATACGCAGCACTTGGTTTATAAGAAACAATAAATACACAAAAAACCTCTGTCCAAAACAAAACCTACTGAAAAGATGTACGAAGCTGTCAGTCAACAAAAGTGTCAAATCCCTGCCATGGGCTGATGGCTGACGGCAGCGGCGCCCGCTGCCCTGCGGGAAGGGCAGATCCAGCAGGATGCTCTGGAGTCTTTACAACGGCAGAGGAACGTGTTTGGGAGCCGGCCGACATCTCACGCTGCCGGCACCCTCGGGGGCACCGCGGGGGCCGTGGGCGCGCTGGGGTGGGGGGTCCCGACCCGGGAGAGCCGCGGCCGATCCCCCTTCCCTCCGCTCGGTAAGGCCGCCATGTGCCGACCGCCCGTCTGCTCCCCTGCACGGGCCGGGGCTGCGGGGCCGAGTTCTTTGGAAGAGCGGGGAGCACCGGGCAGGAGCCGGGAGCTGCGGTCCCCAGGGATCGGGAGGGAGCGGGAATCCCGCACATCCCGCCGCGCGCCCGGCGCTCCCGCAGGGCTCTGGCTCCCCCTGCCGGCGCGGCCGGGTACGGCCGCCCTGAGGGCGCTGGGGGCTGCCCGTTCCAGGGGTGAAATCCCGGCCAGCGGGATTCCCCGGGGAAAAGAGGAGACACGCGAAGGCCTGCAGCCCTCTGCCGAGCCGCTGGCACTCCTCATGCCATACAGAGACGCCTCGGAGCCCAATTTCAGCAGATTTACCTCAGTTTGCATACGGAACATCGGGACAGTCAGTGAGGGTTTCAGGGCTGTGCTGTCTGCACTGGAGCGCAAACATCAGCAAACATATTTTTACAGGACTACATTGCACCATTGCCATTGTGGCTCATACCGACAATTTCATCATTATTCCTCAAAGCAGTAAAAGACTCTGTCTATTAAATAGTAACACAGTTCTGAGCAGTGTGACCTAGGCTGACCCTGTTTGAGCAGTGAGGTTGGACCAGATGACCCGCTGTGATCTCTTCCAGCTTCATCCATTCTGTGGCTCTGTGAGCCTGTGAACTGTGCACTAGAGCTACAAATTCTGCATCCTCTATGTCAAGTAAACCTGGACAATGGGCAGTTACCTAACCAAAAATAAGGACTAAGTTCTTGATGATTTCCACTCAAACTGATGGAAAATGCTGGAAATCCTTATTTTGAAATGTTAGAATCCAAGTCTGTGATATCAGTGACTGAACAGAGCCTGTGCTTTCTTCACATGAACCCCCCAGAAGTAGATCACGCAGCACCACCACTCTACTACTGTGGGTCTCCCAGAGGGGCACACGATGGGCTTAGATCACTGACACAGGTAGTAGGAGGGAAATCATCGAAGTGTGATTTGGTAAAGCTGTGGTATTACTTCCTGTGACTGCCCCCAGCTGTAGCCCAGTAGTGGAAATATCAAGTCTTTCCAGCTTTTTTTTCTTTTTTTTTTGAGTGTGGTCAAACTTGTCACTGCCGTCACTGCCGCTGACTGCTCGAATGCCTGGCTCCTGCCCTTTGAGCATTCATCTCTGAGTGACAAAGCACAGCTGTGTGATTTTATTGCTTTGAAGACCGAAAAGGATAACGTGTATGTTATCCTCTAAATCTCATCTACTTCTTCACAGTTCAAGACATGTGCCACTGACCCAGTTCTACTGCAAGTAAAAAATAAAATGTAAAAAAAAAATGTTGCACGGTAAGAACTGGTGCAATTTTGTAATCTTTTTCTTTTTGGACTGCCTGTATTTAACTCATTTGGTAAGAGTAGAGCTTGTCTATTCCTGCATCGTGATGATGTTGATTTCAGCACCCACCAGTGTACAGCCCAGGTTACTGAGGGCGGTCGTTAGGATGGTCTGGAGCTCCACCTAGGCACACACAGCCTCCCTGCAGGAGCAGCTCACTTGAGCACGGCATACACTTATGTGCATAGTTTTTCTCTTTCTGTAATCAAAATGAGTCACAGCAAGCTCAGGAATCTAGTGTTCTGTGTCACAAGAAACTGCCATGAAGAAGGGTCTTCATGGTACTTCTCCAGGGTATCCATTAATATGCTTCTACAACTCTGGATACCCAGCAAAACCCATCCAGCAAGTGTTTGATGTCATAGACATTTGTGCACCACAGGAGTTACAAATGTGAACTACCTGCAGGCTGGCAAAATTGTCCCAACACTGACCAGTCTGAACACAAAGCCTTCCCTCTCTCCAAGCTTTTCCAGACATCTTGGCTCCAGCCTGCCAACCCAGCAGAGTCAAGGACTGGGTACAACTTGTGTCATTATTTATCTGGATTTCCTGGCAGAGGGCACAAGACGTGTCCTCTAATGGATCAAACAGATCAAAACAGATGCAGCAAATCTCATCTCTTTCTGAAGGCTCTAAGGGAGAAAGTGACATCTCCACAAGCATTCCACATCTTCATCTCCAAAGTGCTGAGCTCTTGGTTCACACCAGCAGCAGTGAGGTGCAATAACACAAAGACTGTATAGTTGTTAGGAATTCGGCTTCTGATCTTTTTTAGGTATTCTGCCTTAACAACCTTGTTAGATCTTTCCCTAAGCCTTACCTCCAGGGACCAAAAATAAGCCTACTTCAGGTCCTTCTTTCACATGCCAATCTTCTCATTCAGGCAAATTGAGCAGTGAGGTTATTCCCTATAAGAGTCTCTTCTTACATAGGTTTATGGTCCTGTGGAGAGTTCTCAGGATGCCTTCTGTCTGCCTCTCACACCTTCCATAGCAGTCAGTGCTCCTCTCAGCTATAACCCCTGCAACACCTGAAAGGAGAAACTTTGTACAGGGGCCAGAAGCTGGATTCAGGGCTTTAATGGAGCCTATGACAGTGAAGAATCTCTCCTTAGAGAGATAGAGAGATTTTTAAAAGACACAAGTGGACTAGATTTGATTCCCTGATGCAAGTTTAGTCTGTCATTATAATTACAGAAATGAATAGTCAAAAATCCTCCTTGCCAGACTTCCTCAATGGATGAAACAATCCATATTTTATACCACTCCTGTTCCTGCTATTTCTCTTGTATTTGGAGGTGAGCTCATGCTGAAAACCACCAGCCTGTCAATTAAAAGCCTTATAGACAGGGACCTTAGAAATTGATCCTAGACTGGAACCTTTGCCCAGTTTTATTGGGTCATGATGGTAATTTATTTCCTCTTTACCAGGGGAAATCCCTGTCTCTATAGTTACCTTTTCTTTGCACTCCAGCTTTATGCCCAGTTCAGTTACCTGATTCTTACTATTGTCTCTTCTCCTGTTCATGGTGAATAAAACCACTTTATCCATGGAATAGTATTTCCTATGGCTTTGAAGCTACTGAGGTTAATTTAAAACACACACATATGGATCCATGTCTGCATGCCCACACCTGCCCACACAGACACACGTGATTAAAATTCAGTCCAGGAAGAAAACTCTGTGAACAGGAAATCATGAAAACATGCAGCAGGTAACAAAGCAAAGCCTTACTGTAAACACCCAGAAAAACAGAGGTTGAGAGGGTGTGAGCCTGAGGCTGGGAAGCACACAGTTCTCCTTTATATTGCATAATATAATTCTAGTCAACACTGGTCAAAACTGGCCATAGAAAGTCAAGGCACGGGGAGAAGAAGAAGAATCTACCATGGTCTAGACTATAGGCTCACTGATAACTTTTCCCAGGAAGGGAGTTTCTCCCATTAAAATAGAAATTTGAGTTAATGGCAAGTAAATTAAAAAGGAATGTTGTCTCCTTGGTTATGTCCCTGGAATAAATGCAGTAGCTCTTAGCATGTGCTCTTGAAAAATACATGCTGCTTTACTGGGAGAGAAACTGAGGGCTCAAATGCTGCCTTCAAATGAGTGCTTGGGTGGGTTCTGAGCCCCAACATTTCTGACAACCTGAAACTCTCAGTGACACCAACAGAAATTCAAGGTGCTCAGCATATTATTAGAGGTGCACAGAACCCCACAGCACTGAGAGAGAAGACAACTGTTTTTTGCTTGACATCAGAGCTTCTTACACCAAGTAGGGAAAGAGGGAAGCAAAGGAAACACAGATGCCTTTGTACCTACAAAGGAAATCTGGAGAATAGTGTCAGTGGTCTGTAGGGTTAGGAGTGGAAAAGTCATGGTGAACTGTTACAGGACCCTGGACTCTCATATGATGTCCCCACTTCTACATGCCCTGTGAAGTCGCACAAACTCTTGGAGCCTTGCAAACCAATAGTTCTGTGAATAGTTCTGACGCTTTCCATCTATTTCATGTCTTTTCTGCCTACATAATAGCAGCAATCCCCACATTTCTGAGTGTTGCACCTCTGCAGTCCTTCTTTCTATATTTCCATTTCTCATCTCTGCTACTCCCAAACCTCTGAGAAGTACCAGCGACCAGCTGCGAGAGATGCTGTGCTTCTGCGGGTAACACCGTGTGTCTTTGTAAAACTAAACAGGTCAATAAAAGTCCATGTGCCGACCGCGAAAGAACAGCAAACATATCGTCGCGCTCGAGAAATGAGTCGTGAGATTTCCTGACTCTTCCACCCTGAAACAGGAGCGGTTCCAAGATCCCCGCAAGGTACAGCTTGCAAGGCACCGCCGTGCCAGCGCCCTCGGCCGCCACCAGAGGGCAGGAGAGGCCCCGCCGCATCCCGGTGCTCCCGGCAGAGCCGCGAGCTGCCTCCCACGGGCCGGGAAATCCCCCGAACGCGGGATGGGCACAGGGGCACGCGGGGAGAACACGGTGCTGGAAATGCGCGAGCCGTCAGGGACGAACAGGGAGACTCCCTCGTCAGAAGAAGCGCTTTAGGATACTTAGGGGAAAAAAACGAACAGGTGAAAAGGAGAGGACGGGCAGGTGTGCTACAGGTAAGAGGAGGGATGGGCATTATGATGAACCAAAGCTCCACTGAGTCTTCCAGAATATGTCTCCAGCAGAATTTAGCATGTTATTCTGCGGAACAGAGAGGCAGCATCCAACATCAGTGAGGCTGAAACGACCCACACCTCAACTACGTGTTACAGGATGTCAATCAAAATGTACATTTGACAAGACACTGTTCTTCATGTTCATCACACAATCCTTGAGAGTGCCTGAATTTTCAAGGCATTAACTAAAAAATCTCTTAAGAGTACTGCAAGTTTTAAGTAAGTCATCTTCATTGCAATCCAAGATCCTCCTTTTCAGTATATATGTGGAATCTAATATGTGTTTTCTCATTGCTTCAACCTATAAAATGTACAAAACAAATGTTCCAACATTAAAGCTTTATTCATTTCAGGATTTGGCAATAATGTATAAACTTCAAGTCAGTAGCTGTAAGTGAACTTCATGTATTCCTTACAGTATATTTAATTAAGCTACCAAACATTTTAATTTTAAAAGACTTAAAATTTTTTATTCTCCTGTTTCTTTCATAACATAGACAGGAGTACCTACAAGAAAGCATTAGAAACTGTACCTCCAAGCACCTTTCTTTCCCAGCTCAGTTACCAAATAAATTTCCTTCGTTGGTGCTCAATAAGCTGCAAGGGCTGAAAAGGGTGCAATATATTTTCAGCACAAAAAGTGTCATCTGTGTAGATTTAAAAGTTGTGCATATAAAACTAATTAAGTTCAGTGATAATCTGAGGCAAACTAGACAAAGAAATCTAGACAAGGAAGAATTCAGCAGTTCATCAAGTCTTTCCAATGATCCCAATAGGTAACTGTTCCCAAGGCTCAATCAGTGCTACCAGAAACAGAGGAAACAAATCTACTTGGCATGTACTAGTATCCAGCCTAAATCTGTTTAGTCCTGTAATCAAGCAGACAATCAGATAACAGTTACACCAATTTTTTATGCACAGCACAGTTTCCTTCCACAGGGAGCCCCTTAGCAGAAGGAACTGAAGCTATCTCTGCTCCCTCTTTACCTCTTCAGGACCCAGGCTGCAGACACAGCTAGCAGGAGGACCCCTCCATGGGGTGTCACACAAACACAAAGTGCCTCAACAGGAAACTATTCAGCCAGGAGATTTCAAAACAGTCATGAACATCCACTTCTTTCTTTAGGCTATATTTCCTCAAGGTCATCATGATCAGTGTTTTCCCTATTAAACTGAAGTTTCTTGATAAAATATATACCTCCCAAAAGGCCAAGTTAGTTGTTACAGTAACATACAGTGTCACTTTGGAAATCATGACAAATTATTGTGGAATAATTTTTTCCATCAGTGAAAAGCAGCCAGAATGCATGGAATTTGACTTCTCCAGTAAAAGTATCAAACATTTGCTTTGTGTTCCACTGTCTTAGGGGAGGGGAAAAAAAAAAAAAAAAAAAAAAAAAGCAAGCTCATTTTGAAAAGGTCAAAATTTACACGAGGAAAAGGAAGGCTTAAATCCCTAAAGTGCAGCAGGTTTAACTCTGTCCCTTTTAATCATTTAGACTGTAGGAGCTTGGCTGACACCAAATTAAGGAAAACTGAAACCAAGTCGTGTAGCTGAAGATTTCTGAAGCTGAAGACCTGAGGATCTTTTAAAGCATCACTGACACACTTGAAGAGAGGTAAAACACAGTTATGTGAGGAAAGCTCCAACAAACTGCAGCCTGTGAGAAGTTTTAAAGCACTGAGATCTTTGGTAGCTGGCCAACGCAAAGTACAGTGAAAATCCATTCATTTCTCTATTAACCTATCTATTGACTTTTTCACCCTCTTCTCTTCCCCTTTCCACCAGCAGGGGTCCCACAAACATTAGAGCACAGTAGGAACGGATGAAAGACTTACAAATACATTATTGTTTTTCTAGTCAGACTTCATGAAAAGTCTTCCATTGCAAGACATCATAAAGCTATTTCAGAGATATTCCTCTATCAATAACAAGTTGACCCAACTTAACGGAAGCTTGGAAAGTACACTGTCAAGTTAAATTTGTACCCACATAAAATAAGAGTTTAGATACCCATAAAACTAGTAGGAATGTTTACACATTTTAAAAACATTTCAGTAAGGACTGTAGATATTAAACAAATCAGCATGTTACACAGTGTTTGAAGCCTAAGGACAGAAACACTACGTAGTCAGGAATATAATTTGCCTTCAAACACTTTTTTTAAAAAAGATGCTCTCTGGATATCAACAAGAGTTACCATAAAAATAGGTGGGGACAAAACAATCTCATGAGTACTGAGTAGGCTATAGGTAGAGGGTTACAGGTTTGCAGGGCAAGATCCTAAACAGGAGTGTGCTAGTGGTCATGTCAACTAAGGACTATGATTATGATTTATAAATTTGCAGTAACCCTTTTAAGGTCACTTCAGACCTTCGGGATAAGGATCTGGTGACGAATCATGGCTCCAGTGAAGTCAGTAGCAAAAATTCTTCAGTACACAAAGCAACCTCATTTCTTCTGTTTCAAAGACTGTCAGTACTCATATACAGAGACTTTACTAAAATGCTTGCATAATAAAGCAAAAACATGTTCTAAGAAGCGATAAATTCTTTTCCTTTTTTGGCAAAATCCCTTCAGAGGAGCGTAGCAACTCAAAACTGGCTCGTGCCCTCTTTCTGAATGACACCACTAAATATTCCTAGCTGCAGGCCACCAAATTCCTCAACGTAGGGCTGATGATGAGGCATACTTGGAAAATTGTCTCTCATGCAGTGTCCTTCTCTCCCTAATAAAGGTAGCAGAAAGATTGCCTTCCTAATGGTCAGCCACTGGAGCCTGAAAGTCAGCCCAGATCCTTTTTTTAGGAGCTATTTTATAGGGAAAATGTGATACCAGCTCTATTAATGATACACTGGTAAGAAGCAAGTATACCTCATTTTCTCTTAGAGTTGTTGTTACTTTAGTCAACAACCAAGACTCAACATACATCAGAAGGTCAAGAAAGAGAACAAGAAAGTGTCATCTATAGAGGGGCTTTCATCTATCATAAACATAACCAGCACAGCAGAAATTTTCTTTATCACTTTTCCCAACACAGTGCAGTCCAGAAGGAATGGAAAGAATTGCTCTGCATCCATTTTTGTTACCAGCTTACATCAACGCTAGATTTAATGATTTATATTCTAGCTCTTCACAAGTATGTTCTTCAGGGAACAGGGTACCCATCCAGTTGAATTTGATAAATATGTGGGTAGTATAAGTGAATCTCAGGTTTAGGTGTGGTTCATTCTTTCCACTTATCTCCTGAGAAAAAAGAAGATGAAAGCACAAGAAAGACAATTAGGCTAGGGACAATTAGGCTAGTTCTCCACTGAGGTCCCTTCACTCCCTTCTCTGAGTTCAGAGTCAAAGTTTATGCTAAAGAGAGCATCATATAGGAGCTCCTTGTCTTTCTGTCCCTGTATGTCCAATTAAACTGCCCCTCCTGTTCCAGTGCACACATTTAGGAAGGACATCAGCAACAATGTAAAGGTGTCCTGTAGTAACTTACAAGTGACAGTGTAGAAAATCACAGGTATCATATATTGATCTGATTAATACAACCTTGTCATATTAAGTCATTTTCTTAAAGGCCTGTGTGGGGCTTGCTCAGGGCCAAAGTACTTCTTCCTGATCTCTCATGGGTACTTAAGAGTAGCTTCAGTGGAGATAGCATTTAGCAAATGTACTTGAGATGTATGTGCAGGCCACAGGAGTACACCAAGTTCTAAAACCATGGCAGAGACTGCAAACGCCATGAATTTACCACACAAAACAAAATGTTCTTCTCCTCATGGGAATTTCAGAGCAAATCTACAACCTGAAAGTCTGCATGGGAAACTCCATCCTGGTTGTATGTGAATTTTCCCAAGAAGTAAACTCCTTCCTCTTCAGAAACATTTTTCATATCCTTCAAAAAAAAAAAAAGTGGAAAAGAATGATATTTCCACCATTACACAGAGATAAACCATGACAACAGCCCCAGTGGCTGTTGCAGCCCCAGTCAGAAGTCTCAGGGCTGTGACTGGACATACAAGCAAAAGGAAACAGCAGTCGAACTAAAGAGGATCAAAAAAGGAGCCTTTCCAAGTGACTCGCTAAAAAGGAGCCTGCATAGATAGCTAAGTTCTTCGGAGTACTAATGATCTCCTCTGACTGCAGGCCTGCTTTGGAAATGGGAGCCAGCATCACAGCATGTGGGCAGATGACTCTGGACAGCTTTCTCATGACATATCCCTGGCAATTCATTCACATCTCAGCAGTTTCCTTGGTCATTATCCCACTGAAATAAGGCACAACAGAGAACATTGAACCATGTTCCAGATAACAAGATCCAAACTGTATGCAAACTGCTCTTGTGACATAGAAATTCCAGGATCCAAGGCCACCAACAAAACAGGAGAAAGAGACTGTTTTCTTGGCAAGCATACTTTGCCTGGTTTTTAGTATGAAGGACACAAATCAGATTAGACATGTTCCTATAATGTTTAAGACAACAATTTTGTAATAGTGCTAGAAATGCTGCTCAGTGTTGACATAAGAACCTCCACCATGTACATATGTACCGGACTAGCAACAGCGGGATTCTTCCCTACATAATTTTACAGTTTAGTGGAGGGACAGCCAAACAGGGTGAATCCACAGGTCTTTAATGCTCCATGCAGATTGTCTTAAATCTTCTACACATCTGGTGAACATAACAACCTCTGCCCTTCTGACCTGGGATCTTCTGGTTCATACGGCCCATTGCCTTGCAAATATAAATAGAGACAAAGCAGCTGTAACAATTCCAGACCTGAGTTCATCTTGAGTCTTTACATGAGTTTATTCCATCTGCCTTTGCAGTGAAGATCGATTTGTTTCTGGGTAACTCAAGTACATACCCAAACTGTACATCTTGTGTAGTGTGAATGAAATCAAATAAACCTATAAAAGAGCTAATATTAGCTGGGCCTCAACTCTTCAATACTCAAATAATAATCTATTTAAAAAGCAATGTTTTCTTTTAAACATGCAACATAAATAAAATGTCAGCTAATGTTACTAAAAGACAAAAATGAGATTTCATTAACTTCAAAAATCTCAAGCACCTAAAAGCCATAAAATGCATGTCTGAAGACATCCGTTCTCACAAACTCCACATTTTTAAAAGCTATAAAAAGCACATACTTTATCACAACAGTAATGGTATTTGCACACAATTTTATCAAAACTTAACACTACATACTTTCTTTGCTATGAAACACCAGCAAACTCTTTCTCAAGAAGCAGCAATTATCAGTAATTTCTGAAAAAACATTGGTTAGAGGATATCACATCCCCAAAAGCAAGTTATTAAGTCCACTGATCAGAACTGAAGTTGTTATGGTCTTATGTCTGAAGGATATGTTTAGACTGTATGAAGTTAGAAGTCCCGCACTTGATCTCCCATGTTTGTTTTCTGTGAAGGACATAATACAGGGACCACACTGTCAGTTTAGCAGCCAAATTGCTTAAGTCGGAATTACTGATTTGTTCTAATCCAAGTTGTTCTGGAATTTGTTTCAGTTTTCCTTTTTGACCCCCAAAAGAGCAAGATGTTTTCCCTTTACACCTAGCTACCAAGATCCAAATCTGTAGCTTCTGTGTTTCCCTGGTAACAGCTGGTGATGTCATAAATTTACTAAATGGTACAGGGAGATTCTATGCTCTGTGCAGCCCTGAAAGTCTGGAAAAGAACAGCTAGCTGGCTCTCTGCCCAGCTGCCAACAGCATTCACCTTCTCTGCCTGCCCAGCTCTGTATATGGATCAATTTGGAGAGTTCCCCAGAAGGCTTGATTCCTTCTTGGCAATGAAGTGGGAGTCATAGAAATTATTTCTGCTATCTCAGTCTTGAGTGCTTTGTGAGCTCAGTTTGCTGAGAATTGTTTCCTAAGCAAGGTTTGTATCTGAAATGACACTGAGTGTTTTGTTTGTCACCAATGTAGCTCTCAACATGCTCAGAGCTGGCAGTAAGCTCTGCTGCCACACACATCACTGCTGCAAACAGAGACCAGGGAGCTCCTCGTCAGGTCCAGACCCATAGCAGTGGGGCTGGCAGCTGGTTCCTGATCAGCCTGGATTACTCTGCCCAGTACTCATACTGGAGTGTACAGATACCCTGTTTCATATAGAAATAAGGTGAGAAATGGAGGAACAAAGAGAGTGGGTATAACATTCTGGTGTCTTATCTGAAGGATGACATCCAGAAAACATGCATATTTCCAGCAGAATCCATAACACATACAAATGTACTAATTCACTGGAAGTTTTGTGTTATTTCACAGAAGAGTCACCTGCAAACCTTGTAGCATATGTAGAATATATATATAGCATTGCATCTCATACATGAGATAAAAAAAGCTTTCCCATTGTTAAATAACAGGAGGTAAAAGCAACAATCATAGAATTAGGTGCATGAAAATTCTGTTGTTTGTGTGATGCAGTCACTAGCTTCCTAGCATATACACAATGAAAAAATCTTAGACAATGAAACAGTTTCTGTGAGTCCAGAGAGTCCAGAGTCACAACTACACTGAAAAGAAACAGGTCTGTATGTGATTCTTACAGATTAAGCAAAGCTCTACGTATTATAATTCAGGGCATTTCTCGTTGAGGAAGAGGCCAAGAGAAGAGAAGGAGTTAGGCCTGTATCAGGAATAGTATCCNCTGGGTTAGGTAATAGGTTAGGTAATAGTCTTTTCCAGCCTTGTTTATTCTGTGTGTGTAATACTCTGTGTGTATGTTGCAGAGCTATTAGTGTGGTTTGAACCTGATTGATGATTTCAAAGCAAGATCCTTCTTGATTCTTCTAGACACAGTCCCTTCAACTGAATACTTTGAAGAAGGCATGAAGTAAGGGACTTCTGCAGATAAAAAAAACTCAGGAGGCAGCTGGACAAACTTAGTTGCTCAGGACTGAGAGACAAAAGAGATTATATTTTTTTTGAGGTCTGTACTCCTTGTAGGTTTAAAACAAATCTACCAGAAGCAGACAGCATTTCTGCAGAAGTTTCATCAGTGTTCTACAGAGAAAACATGTCTCTCTAGTTTATGCCTGCTTTGGAGTTCTGATATATCCAGAAGGAGGAAACACCACCTGTGCACTGCATTGCAGTGCCATATGGCTCACATATCATAAGCAAATTCAGCTCAGGTGTTTGTGCATAGCTTTGTGACCTTTAAGTTAACCTTGTCACCCAGGGCTTTATTATGGGAGATCATTGTATGGATAATTGCCCCGATGTCATTTTGAGAGTCAATGCACTGCCCATCTCCAGACAAAGCACAGAAATTTCACTGGTGACTTTAGCTCAGCCAGACCATGAGAGTTACAGGAAAAAGAAAGAGATGTAGATGAGCAGGAAAATAATGACAGCTTTTCCTTCTTCATTTAATTGTTCAGATCCAGTTTTGACAACTGACAGCAGGCTAGTGTCTCACAAACTCTTGTCATAGGGGACATCCCAGGAAAGATCAAAGAACTGCACCTACTGAGAAATACTGTTCTTGTCTACTCTGAGTATTCCCTAAAGTTTGATCTAAAGCTCTCCATCTGAAAGCTGATGTCTCTTCTTTACCTCTTTTTCTCCCCAACCGATCAAATAATGAGTTTGCTTGGGATTTCATCAGCACCAAAAATTAATTAAGTAAAATTACTTTGAGAGATAAGACCCCCATAATTTCCCTTTTTGTTTATATATCTTTAGCCTAAAATTAAATTCCTGCATGAACCTTAAGGAAAACAAAAACCAAAAAACAAACAAACCACAAAACCCGAAGTCCCTAGACAAATAAGAGGAATTCAGAGCAGAGTGATGAACTCTACAGCACTTACCAGAAAAGATGCCTAGGAAGAATATTACTGCTAGAAAAGCAATCATCTTCACTACTGGTGCAGAGACAGGAAAAGAAAGCCCTAGGCTGAAATTGGTAGCAAGCTTATTTTATTAATTTCTCTTATTAATTCATAAAACATTTGAAATCATTAAAAGGCCAAACTGGGCAGCTGAGACCAATTATTCAGGAAAATAAAACTATAGAAGAGGAAGCCTCTCCTGAATATTAGCAAAAACATGGAGAATTGCCCAGCTTCGGTCTTACTGGGGATATGGAAGCATTGTTGATACTTGTAGCATTTTCAGCAGTAATGGCTAATGGACATTTCTATGAACAGAAAGCAATTAAGGATTTAATGCCCCACCAAAATGTTTTGTTAGCTTCTATTATAAACATCAAAGTACCTGTACCTTAGACCCTAGAGTCAAATAAATATATAATGATTTCATTCATCTATGAGAAAAGGTGAATTGCATTTGCTAATACAGCACTAAGAGCAATAAAGCATAAAGTGCACATTAGGCTTAGAACTAGGTAATGTCAAATTTTAACATCAAGTGTCCTTACAAAAGGTTAATAAAGTCAGGTTGTGTTTTTCAAAATAATTGTCAAGTTAAAGGTTAACAGTCTGACACAGGTGACACTGGAATGCAAGAGTAAGGGGTCACATAACATTAGATAGCTGACTAAGACATATTAGTTGTAGCACATGATGTGTAAGCAATGCATAAAATCTACAAGCATATATGCATATTTTATGCTTTGAAGGTGATACTGGCATGTCTCATGGTTTACAGGGAAGAAATGCTATTGGAAAAATAGATCTCTCTAACCAGTTTAGCTTTCTTGCTTCCATCAAGCACAGGAGAATTTAATTATAAGACAGTTAAGGGTATTATCCTTTAGAAGACTAGGATAGTCGCATTATTTTAGTATGAACTTAAAACCTGTGGCCTGTTCTTTTGCAAACTACAAGATTTCCAGTAATAATGGCAATTTATGTCTTGTGGCTTTTTAGAAGGACAAGCCTGTCTAAAAACCCTAGTTATTAAACTGTGCTGTCTTCACCTTTATGTAAAAGGTAACATCTTGATAGATGGAGCTGATTGCATCTTCCTTATCAGCTGCTATATTTGCAGAATGTGCAGAACACAGATATGTTCTCCAGTGGCTACAGAATTGGCACTATTATTTTCATCTTACGGGCCACTTATCTTCTACTGTTTTGAAAGAATGGTATTTTAAAACTTCATTGGTACTCAACCAAAAGGAGTCCATTCTTATGTCTCAAATAATGCTGAGAAGTGGATGGAGGCCCACTGAAAAACACCATTTTGGAGAAGTTCTGAATTGGTCTCTTGAATTTTCTGAAACAGAGAAATACTTCAGATATCCTTTAAACCAAGGGACAAGTGCCAGACATACTTAAAATCTGAGTTTCCTCATTTTTGTGTTTTTCTTTAGTACAGAGAATGTAACTCTTTGTTTTGCTAGCACAAACTGCCTTTCTTCATGCATTGTGCATGATATGAAGATAAGAGGATGATATACCCAGCCCTCCAGTGGCAGCTGTCCCATACAAAAAGGTTCCATTAACAGAGCCCAATGTTGGGATAAGAATGGTAATCTGTTCCTTAAGAGGTAATGGTTGAAGTGACACCTTTCCTTCTGGGAGTGTAATAACATCACAAGATCTTTATTCAAAAGAGATTTTGTTGTCACTCTCTTATGGTTCTGTCTCCATTTTCCATCTTTCACATCCTTCACCTCTCTCACATAACACAATTCTTGATACTTTGAGATTATTCTATCAGGCATACAATTACCCCCTTGTCTATGCATAACATGTGCACTCAACATCTCACCTTGCAGGGAACCCCAGGTCCTGCTACTATGTAGACTAGCCAAATTCACACAGGCAGGCAGTGATCTTTCAGTGATCTGAAAATAAGAAAGAACTTCTACTGTAAATCTTATTAATTCTTATTCATTTCTTATTAAGTCTTATTAATTTCTCTTTCACGCCTAAAATGGCTTGAGCCAGGGGCAACTCTAAATGCATTGTGAAGTTTTGACATAGGAAAAAAGACTCATTACTTCAATGCAAATCCATTCATGAGCTCACAAGCAGCATGGCGAGTTCTAGCTCATGGTGTAGTTGCAAATGATGCTAAGGACAGCATAATTCCTAATGCAAACATTTCTTCTGTTTTGTGCTCCCAGCAATGGTATCCACATCCACCAGAGCACTTGACAGCTGGATTTCTGAGTTAGAATATTTCTCACTTATATCCAATATTCATTTCAGTATGATCACATTTTCTAAACTCCGCTGAGATCAATACAGCAAACCCCCCCAAAATGAAACTGAGCCATCACATACCACACCTAATTTTCTCTACAACTGTCAATGAAAGCCAGACAATTGCAAATACCTATGGTCCAAAGCAGCAGCTACACACTGAAGATGTGCAAGGGGTCTGGGGTCATCAGCACCAGTGAGCAGATTCAGTTGCTCTCAGCACTGCATTACTCAACCTAACCTTGAAGAACATCTGATACTTACAATGAAGAGATTAGTCACAGAAATTTTTAAAGAACCAAAATCAAAATACAGTTAAACCTTAATAGTTCCCATTTGTGTTGGGGAAACTTATTTTGTTAATTAGTAAATAACAAATGAGTTGCAATGGGAGCCTGTACTTTACCATGTACTAATACATTATTTTTATAAGGCCATATTACATTTTCCTATATCACAGTATTTACAGCCACAAGAACATTAATAAACTGTGAGTTTGTCTGAATCGGTATATATATCTATGCATGTATGTATGTATGATATGCACATTAACAGAAGTACATTACTTTAAAATTTGGTGTTATTACCTTAGAAAAGCTCCACTCTGAAACCTCAAGAGTGAAGCAGAAGAGCTTTTTTTGCACAGAGTAGAAGGTATCAGCAGCTGCCTGCTTTAGAGTCATTCATGCCCCCGAAGAAACACTTTACAAACCCCAACAGAAAAAATGTCAATAAAGACATAAGGCAAAGTTCTGCTGGGGGAAAGACTTTCATCACTAATTGTCACTAACTTCCAGTCTTAAGTGTGCAAGGAGGAATCAACTCTCAATCATTTCACTTTTAAGAGTTGGCATACATTTTCCCTGTATTCCTGGCTAGGATTCTTGGCCTTCTCTCATACCTGCCACCATGAATTGCATGTACTCCACTTAAGCAAAACCAGGATACATATCTCAGGCAGTCCATTTTTCATGAGCAATATTTGCAGTCACTCTTTACTCTTTTATGATGACAAAGCAACCTCAGAATTTAACTTGAACAGCTCCCTGATCTTCAAATAGTGACATTTGACACGATTATCATAAGGAAGTTTAAATAAGAACAGGAGCAGCAATAACAACCGTACTCTGAACTTGCTTCTTCTGATTAGGAAGATGTCTTGTAGCTGTCAACAGCTAAGAATGTCACGTAGATTTAACACTTTGTTTAACTGGAGACCTCGAAAGGCCACATACATGACAAAGTGAATCTCACAAACACTTCTGGTAGTGAGGGGCTGAGCAGACGGCAGGCAGAACTAGCACCAGTACCCTTGAGTGCAACAAAATAGCTCTCAGGAGTCCACGGTAACATTGAGAAAACACCTGCGCTGAATGAGTTCCAGTCAAGATTCTGAGGGTGTTTTGAAGTAGACATGGTATTGTAGAACAGGAATTTTATTAAGTTCTGGTTTCAGTTTTATCTTAAATATTATTAATATTACTTTTCTCACAATGATCAAATATTCTTGGGATAAAGTTCTAATACTGGCTAAATGAAATAAATAGAACATATAATATTCACTGTTCACCCTTGCATAACAACTTGCTTTATTTTTAGGTTACTGGTACTACATACCAAGAGTTTATTTAAAATAAGGAACAAAACTTCTAAGAAATAAAAGGCAAAGTAGGAGAGCAAAGTGACAGCTTTGATCAGATTGCCATCAATTAGACACAAATATATCCTTAACTATAATATATAAAACACTTGTCAAACTCCACCTCCCAAAACATCTTGCTGGAGACATGTCTATTGTTTACAGCAGCCAGTGGCAGACGCAGATTTCACTCTCACCTTTCACATACAACGAGGAGGAAAAAAAGAAACCAAAATGAAGAAAAGCAGCAGATACATTTAGTGTTCTCTTTACCATAATAAAGCTTATCTTATTTGTATGTTTTGGCCTTCAGACTTTCCTGCTAAGCTGATTGAATTCTTCAGGAAATGATGCATGAGAGATTTCCAGTCAGTTCTGTTCAGGAACTAAAGATTCCCAAGAGAGTGATGATATGATAAAATGATGTGTTATGATACGAGACATTGCAGATATAGATAGGAAGAACAAACAAGTTTCAGCTAAAGACATCCAAAACACATAAGCCTGAAAGTGCATTTAGAAACCATCAGCCTGGAAAGATGCCTGCTTCAGCAGGAATGATGCGTCAGGGGCAAGCAGCCACTTCAGGACTTTTTAATCAGTATTTCACAACTGCTGCACTGTAGGCATTCCTCCTGGCAGCATTACTCAAGTGGCTGCCCATATGCCTGATCATAATGGCTGTTTCTTGGCCATATTTCTTATTACTTCCATAAGGCAGCAGCCTTCCAGCTGCATGACATATGTAGCCCACAGGCATGTACTTCTAACATATACTGCATCTTGTCCTTTACACTGCTCCTATTAAGCCATCACAAAATGAGGAGATTGAGACTGGTGTGTCCTCTTAGCAGTCAGTAAGTCCGGGAGCAAGAACTGAAAAGCTGAAGAGCTGAAGCATTAGGAACAGTAATGATTAAGCATTGCCATATGTCTAACCAGGCCCTCACGCTGAATGTTCTTTGACTTGCCTTGTAAATGCCTTGACTTTTCCTTGTAAATTACCTTTTTTTGACCTACTTTCTCCTTTCAAATAGACAAGTGGTCCAGAGCACTCTTGTAAAACTCACTCAGAATAAATACTCAATGACATTTTAAATTAGATCACATAACTGTTGAGATGTAAGTCTCAACATAACATGAGACTTACCAGAAGGTAAAGTACAAATGTAAGATTTACATGAGCTATTCCTGATTTATACTTATTTAAGTGACAATTAAATCAGAGCATATCAAACAAAGCCTGAGTGTTTTACCTGGCTAGGTAAAGAAATTGTATCATTCCCTTGGTCATTCATAGACAGTTTTGAATTTGTTGTTAAGCTAGGAGATTTGCATTCTGCTGGATACTGGAAACAAGCATTTATTTATGGAAAAACTCTTTCTTACTTCTCCGGCGGGTTGTGTAGAAAGTTTCTAATCTCACCGTCCAGTATTTACTGCCTTCTTAGTTTCAGGTTTAGCAATGATACAGATCTCCAGTTCCTACAAATGAGAATTGGAAGTAGTTAGCTTTTCTCACTCATGTACACACCATATACATATGAACCCACATAACAGAATCTGCTGCACTCAAAACACAGATGATCCAGTGAGTCATAGCTGCATACTGAAAGACTTAAAATAAACTATCCTTTCTGAAAGAGCAGGTCATGAAGCATTACTTTGTCCTGAGCAACCTGACTTTCATGCTACAAGGTGTTTCCAAACAGTTTGGGCTTATAGACTTGGTGGTTTTCCACTCATATCAATGTATAGTCTACACAGGGAAGGAAGCAATATATAGAAGGGGAAATTGCTCTCCTATCTCTCCAACTGTCTTCCCCACAAAGGTGTATATTGTGTTTCTCCATTTCATGATAAGCTGCAGCTTCACTCCTGATAGAGCATTGTGCATAAGCTCCGCATTATTTAGGAGAATCATTCTTGGCAAAAGGGGAGAAGAATAAAAGCTTTCAATAACTGATATGTTTTTAGCAACTTCAGATGTTCTTGGAATAAAAGATCTAGCCTGGCTGTACAATTCTAAAACTGGAATGATGTTTATGAAAGTCTGCTCTCATCAGGAGCTCAGAACCTTCTCTTGAAAGGCTGAAGTCCTCTTAAGTGCTATTGAAAAGCAGCTCTTTTTCTTTTCTCCATGTCTGTTGGCAGTCTTTACTTCCTATTTGAAGCTGGGATTAATGCCAGGCTGTTCCTGAAGTGTTCAGACATGCAAGTCATTTATCAAACCTCTAAACCAGAGTAAGGCCACAGTGCAGAGAAGCTGAGTAAATTTAGCCCATGCTGAAGTCCCCCAGCTGGATTCCTCTGTGATATCCAGTGCACTTCATGTAAAACAAGCTCAGGAACCTCTATACTCCGCAGTGATGTGTGGGCATGCTCCCTGGAGACACATTGCCTCTTTAAAGAGAGTCTTGTGCTCTTGACAACAAATCATCAAGCAGGAATCATAGAAGTCCTTTGTGTACCCTTTAGACCTTTCCAGAATAATCTTTCCTAGTTGAAATGGTGAAAGAGGTCTTTCCTTGGCGGTGTTTGGAAGGTTGGACATCTCAAGTGTCAGGGCAGTGTGAAGGCCAGAAGCAGCGGTCGTTTCCTGGGGTACCTGTCCTACCACCCAAGGCAGGGACCGGGGAAGACTGGAAACATCCCTATCCCCAGCCACCAGGTAACACCCTGGGCATGGGGACAGGACAAAGCCAGACCAGGACATACTTTCATGGGTGGGGGTCAGGTTTGGGTCTGGTGCAGGGAATCAGGATCAGACAAAGTCCCAGGATGGCTGGGCAGGACCTTGGGGATGGAACTGGGCTTAGGCCAGGCCAGGATGTCAGCATCTAAGTCAGGCTAGGCTTGGCAGAGCCATGGCTGTGCACAGCTGGAGCTCAGCTTCCTATGGCTCCAAGGACCAAGTGGGATTCTGATCCATGGGCTGGGCAGAGGAGAGGCCCCAGGGGAGGCTAGGCAGTGACAGTGAGGGGCCGTGTTAGTGCCCCATGGCCCTGACAGCATGGAAGTCACACCATATGCTCTTGGACCTATCACAGAGAAACTGTGCAACTGCCCGACACTAGGCTGTAACCATGTTTGAAAATTTTAAAACACAAGGAGGAAAAAATTATATGTAAGTCTTCAGCAGGAAATGAAGAAGCTTGGGTTTGGACTTTTTGCATTTGGCAGGCAGAGGGCATACTCAGCCTAGACCTAAATATAGCCTTCTGTCTGCTTAAAGACTATTTATTCTTTCTGTCTCCTGACACCAGTACACACAAAATTTATTTAACGTGCAGCAAATGCAGCGTTCATACAAAACCATAAAATCTGTTTTGGAGAAATTAGCAGTCATTTTAAGTAACCATTAGTGTGCTGGGAGTGCAGGACTGGCCAGCAGAGTCATCTAGTGCCACAGCAAGGAGCCACAGTTCTTCCCTAAACACTTGAAACTGATACTGGGAGCTGGGAAATAAGATGTTCAGAACCAGCTGAGGCAACACTAGGGTATGACTGATCAAAAGTTTTCTACCTGGATGATTTTTCCAATAAAAGTCACAGACTCTTCTCCCCTCCAAAATCACTTTTTTTGGGGATCAGCAAAGTCAGAACCACAGCTCTCTGCCCAGCTCCCTCTAAAGATACTGCAATTTTGTTCCTGCCTCCAGGAAAAGTCTTTTTTTGAATCCCTGCATTTATAACTGCATGGAAAAGTCAGCAGAAATGAACGTTTCAATGCAAAAGCATTATTTTCCACACACAAAGACTGCTGTCAGTGATTAAATTAGTAGCCTTAATCTCAGCTCACATATTCATCAAAAGAATTTTATTATATATTAAGTAGTGCAGCACATATATCCTTAATAACTATTCATCTGGTGAAAATCTGACAGATCCTTAATTGGTTGAAATGAACTATTTCATACAGAAGACTCTGTCCATTTGCTAGCAAAAGTTGTAACTGAATGCAATGAGTCAATCTACATATATAATGTATATGGCACACAGAAACATTATTCAACTAAATATTTACTAAGCTCACTTTTTTATTTGCAATATTAAGTTTTTCTATAAACAGACTGTTAAAAATGAACTGCACAACTGAGTCTCCAGAGGTGGGGTGGATGCTCCAGATGGTGTGAAATACCCAAATGACTTGGTCCTGGCAGTCTCTACAGGACATCAGTACCCCATCTGCTGGGGTCCTCAGTCTTCCCAGACAACAGAGTCCTTGCCTTTAGGAAGTGGTGGTGATGCTGGAGATGCTGACCCAGCAGCGGCTGCACTTGCTGCTGTGAGCTGAATCCAGGTTCAGTGTCACCTTTGCACAGCTGAAAGGGGCACAGAGACATGATGGGGCTGGGGCAGCAGGTGATGCTGCTGCAATGGCTAGAACATATCAAGAGGAAGCAGTAAGCAAAGGACTGGCACAGACGGGAGAGAGAGGCTTGTGGGAGGTCCAAGAACACAGGGATACATGATGTCGATAGGACCCCTGAGTGATTTTGTCCTTCCAAAAGCATGATAACCCTGAGAGATTCCAGGAGAGGTTGGTGAGTGAGAGCCCAGGAGTTTCAAGGGCCTGTCTAATATCCATGGTAATGGAAGAGGAGAAGAAAGTTCAGCATGAGTATAGTTTTAGAAGAGTATACCAAGGACAGCTTGTTTCTCCAACAGAAAATTGCCCTTTGCAATGATTTGTGCCAAAGGAGGCACCATTCCAAATTAAAACAGAGAAATCTGCCAGGCTCATCTGAAGTCAGTGGCCTGGGCTCACAGCCAACACCCTCCAAAGCAAGGAGTCATCACTGGCATTTTGGGCATCTCAGAGGTGAAATGGTACCCACTCACTGAAAAAATAGATCTCAGCAAGGCACTGAGGATATGTTTTCCAGACCATGTTCCCAGCTTTAAAGGCTGTACTAGGAAACTAGATTCAGCCTGTTAAAAAGGGCCTACCAGCTGCCAAAGAATGTTTCCGTCAGGCCTCACTGCTCATCTACAGGAGTTCAGAGGTGGAAAATGCACCACTGTCATGACATAAAGTTGTACTTCTCCAGAAAAAACACTGCAGATAAGATATCTATATAAACTTGAAGCCTTAAGTGGGAACAAGAGCTTGGACAACACAGAACTACACAACCTGTTTATCAAGCTAACATCTAAATATCCCAACACAGCAAGGGTAAACCACACTGTCACTGGAGATGGGAGCCCATTGCTGATTTCAGCAAAGGCTGAATTTCTCACAGGGCATCAAACAGCATTGAAAGAAAAGAAAAAGACTATTGCAAATCCTATGGAGATTTTGCTCTTCATAGAAGAATAAGATATAAAAAATAAGTGTTTCATTTAGTGCTTCGGAAGATAAAAAAACCCAAAGTCTTAATCTTTCATTTTAAAGAGCATGAATGTGAACCTAATTTTCATGGAACACCTATATCAATAACTTCCACTCTATACACTTGTATTTCTCGAAGAGATGTGTTCCCAAATCAGAGTACTAAGCGAATAGGCAAGGCAGGTACTTGGACAAAAATTTAAATAAAGAAATGTGAATGCATTCTGTGGAGAAAACAGGAAAACTCTTCAACTCTTAGCACATCAATAGACCTGTTAAGAAAAAAAAGTGTTATTTATTTAAGCACTTCTTCAATGCCTGAAAACATAACTAAAGATGTCTAGGTCTAATTCTTCAAAAAACATCTTTTATTCTAAGAACATCAACTATAAACATGGTTGCAAAAGAGCACTAAGCACTAAAAAGTCTAGTGCACTGGGAAAAATGTAGTAATATGTACACCTCTGATGGTCTAGCCAGCTGCACAAATCACAGCTCAAGTTTGCAAGCAGTTCTTCAAGGGCCCTAACTACCGATGTTGTCCCTCAAGTAGCTGCCTTTTGCCCACAAAAAAATGAATTAATGAGTATTTTTAGTCCAAATCTATTTCCACATCAAGATTTGAATATGGAGATGGTTTGGAAAGCACACATGCACTTTTCCTATTCCACTCAAGAGTTTTAAGATGGTTCTTGTCCAGGAAAAATGCTGTGCTCCCTTGAAAAGAATTGTAAATAGGGAAAGGAAATTCAGGCATGCTACTTTGTTTTACATGCCTGTGCTCTGTTCCATTAGCAGCACACAGTGGGTGTGATGCAAGTATCAAGGACTGGGGTCTGTTCCCAACACAGGACTGTTATGAAAATAGCTTTGCATGTTGCTGCTGAGCAGCAAGTCCACTGACTCATGATTCTTGAGCTGCATTCACTACTGTTTGGCACTCACAAATCATGTTCAACCAGTCCTTCTTTGCTGTTTGTCCAGGTTCTTTCAGCCCATTCAGTAGATGACTCTGGACCTCACATTGCTGAGTTTGGGTCTAACTGGCTACAGCCTTCTGAAATGACCACTGCTTAAATGCAGAGACTGCACCATGGTATGTGCCTTCTCATCCTCTTCTCCTTCCATTTACAATCTCAAAACATATCCATGGCAACTGCAGCTCCTGCTTACAAGAAAACAGACATAAGAAATGTCTGGAATCTCTACCCAGAATTTGGCATCAAAACATAGGACACAAATTCAATGCTTCTCAGTTCCCTGGGAACCAGGATCATCTCCTTGGCATCCATGGTCTTTTCCAAGGACCCCAGGCCACTAGAGTACTGTAGTTAGCCTAAATACACAGCAGCAATCAGACACAGCACTTGGCTTGAAGAGATCCATATCCTGCTTGAAGGATCTCAGCAATGCAGAAAAGGTGTGACAGTAGGGAGGAAGGCAGTGTAGGAAAAAATATACCTCATGATAAAGGAGAAAGATATGAAATAGCAAGCAGCTTGCATTTCATATGGGCAGAAAGGTGAGGTCTAGGAGAAAAAAACTGATGTGTTGGAACAGTCTGTTCCAGCAAAGCACAAAGCTAAATGTGGCACAGAGACATGCTATTCACCCACAAGCTCTAAATCTACAGAGGAAGCACACGCCTGTCAACATTTTGACTTGTAATAGCATTAGCGTCACGTTACAGCAAAACCAAAAAAGACTTAAAAAGACAACCCTGAAATGGAAGAGAAAAATGAAGGTATTGGAAAGGCTTGTTATACTCTGCTAATCCTGGCTGACAGGTACTGAGAACAAAGGTTAGAGGGGTTGTGTTTGTAAGAGAGTCTGCCACTCTCCAATATTTGTGTGCATTTACAAACCCACCTGATCCTTTGAGGGGACAACAGAATGAGATTAGAATGACATATATACCTGGCAAGAGAGACATTGGATTGCTGTTTGATGAAATTTGCAGCCATCAAAATATGCACTGTGCCTTTTTCTTTCTTTTTTTCCTGTGTTTTTTTGGGAGGGGGGATTGTTGTGTGTTTTTTTGGGGGGATTTTTGGTTTGTTTTTTTTTTCATTTATTGCTCAGACACTTAATCAATGATTCGTTAGTAAATGAAGGTCAGACTTCTTCCTTCCCAGGGATACTACATATAAAAAAGAAATGGGAAATTCTAGTTCTGGAAAGAAATGCAAAAAGGATGTTCCAAGACATGCTACTATAACATGTGTCTTGTTCTATACAGTTGCAGTGATTATATACAAGGCAGATGTTTTAGAGAAGTTATGCTTCTTATTAAACCAGCTGATATAATAGGAAAGAAAGAGACTTTTCTCAGCCTTCTTGTGTACTTTAGAGCCTCTATTTAATTTTTCCCAAGACTATGCAGTTTTGTCTTCTCTTTTTATTACATCTCTTTACAAAGCTAAATAGATCATGCTAGTTATAAGAATGCTACTAAATCATTGAAAATTCTCTGTGAAAAGACACCACAGGCAATAAAGTTAAAAAAAAAGTTCTCTAAAAATATTTTATCTCTTTGTTCTGATTTTGGATCAAGCTGTAAGGGCTCATCACTGATGTTGTAAGTTCAGCTGAGAAAAAGGAGTCAACAACAAAAATTAAATCCTTAGGTGCCTGAGTTCAGGTAGGAAGCAGAAAAAGTACCAATTACATTCCACACAAATATAAAGTGGTATCTCTTCCTGCCACCTCCCCAACCCTGCCCCCCCAAAAAATAAAATTGGAATATTTAGCTTTGGTATCCAAAGGATGAAATCATCACCCTTGTTGAATTTTAGCCTCACTCTTCTGTCTGAGAAGAATGAACAACTTAAAGAGCCCACAACCTAGCCAGCTCCAAATTGCATTTGCCACACTGTTGGCAGTTAGATGTTACAGAAAGTCTTGTTACCTTGGGCTCGAGTAAAGTTACATGTTCAGCAGTGACTGGCATCCAGTGGATCTTGCATTTCTGTAACCATCAAAAAAGCAATTCATGAATAACCTTCCTGTTGATTGTAACTCCACATTATCGTTATTGCATTGGCCATCACAACAGTTATCACTATTGCATGTTGCATATGAAATACTGACTGGGTGTGCTTTTCACAGCTGCTGAAGCCTTTTCCCTTCACAGAACAAGAAAGTGGTATGTTCTGCTTGCTGGTGGCTCTATGTTGGGCACTAAAAACTGCTGCAAAAAGGAGTTAAAACTTTGTAGCTTTCTGCATGCTGCTACTCAGAGGGAACAACAGAGAAAACTGCCAGCAAGGTTCACCAAGTTCTGACAGGGATGAACTCCCTTTGGCCCATGGTGAGAGAAGGCAAACCCCCAGCACCCATTACCAGATGCACACACAGTAACCAAACAACTCCTGCTTTGTACCTTCCTATCGTGGCTTCACATTTCAAGACAGTGAGCAATGACCTTTCTTGGCATCCACAAAAGTAGTAGCAGGTTAGGACTTGTGCTCATATAGAACCTAGAAGCAAAGCCTCGCAAAGTCACACCTCAACAAACACATGGAAAGCCTTTGGTTTAATGTGGCTTCCAGTAAGAACATTTATTGCTGTCACAGAAGTATCTTTGGGTCTAGGATTTCTTTATATTTTATGAGGCATAAGCAGAACTGAACACCATTCTGCTATTCCAAGCAGAAAGAAACGTGTGCCTACAGAGACAGAGTAATGCTATGGAGGTCTGACTAGCTCCCAAAGAACTAGGTGAGGTGTCCAAACAAGGGCAGTCACTTGGTGTGATCAGCCCCTTACAGCTTCTAATGGTCAAGCTATTCTACTCAGAGCTAGTCCAGCCATCTCCATCACATCCGGCATAGAAATAATAGCAGGTGTGATGAGTAACACTGGTCAGCAACACTGCTTGTCTAATTATTGTCTGTCATATTTGAGCTACAACCCTCTTCTCTTCCCTTCCACCATGTTTGGCAGCCAAACTTATAATGAAATGGAGGCCAGGACCAGGGGGGACCTGTGCCAACCTACAATGAGGTAGGCCAAGCTAAAGCACAGAGGTAAATTAAACTTTGTTCTGTGTCACAGAAAAACTTGCACTACTGATATTACAGAGACAGAGAAGCACTGGACTTTAAGTAGTGTGTATCTGTCTGTTTCTCAGTCTGTTGTTGGATGTAAGGGAAAAAAGCTGTTCTTCCTGCTATATGATTTTAAAATATGCATAGAAAATGCACAGAAGTGGCATATACAGGTCTATTTAGAGACAAATTATCTCCTTGAACATCACAATTTCAGATGAGCAGATTAAAGATTTGCAGGATCAAATTTCCTTGAGAAAGGCTAAGTGAACAGGCTCTTCTGGTAAGAAATCTCCAGGAAAGATATAAGGGAATCATTGGCCAGTTGTACAGTTACACTTACATTCTCTACCAGGAGGTGAATGTGTTCAGCTGATCACAGACTCAGGTCTTCATATCATAATGAAACAGGCTTCATCAGCTTGGCCCAAGGGGTGACTCCCCAAGCTGCACACCACACAGCACAGGTAGCTCTGCCTGCCAACATCTGGTTGCCAAGGGTTCACTTGCCCAGCTGAACTCAGCTTTGCAGAGCTGAGTGGTCTTGCTTTCCCACCAGCAGCCCAGCACACCACACAACTCTGTCCTGCCACATGCAACCTCTCAGTCAAACGCCAGTTTGATTTTTACTTGGGAGTGTGCAAACATTTATTGGCCTGAGAGTCTAAGTTCCAGTGCAAATTCATCATAGGGTGTCTCCTCTCAGGCTGATGAAAAGAAAACAAGAATGTCTCCTAAAACAAATTTTGAGAGCATTTACATCACTGGACAGGGCTTTCCATCAAGGGTTCCCCTATGAAACTCCACAGAGATATGTTGCCATATTATAGCTCAGCTTTATCTCCAACCAAGGAATTCTGGCATAAAAGATTGTTTGAAAACAGCTGACAGAAGAGCCAGGGGCCAGGAGTAGGAGGCTAAATACAAAGCAGGACGCACAAGGCCTCCTAATAGCAGACTGCAAGAGCACGCAGAGAGGAGGGAAGGAAAATCAAAGTGCTAGAAGGGTAGCACAGCTACTGAAGAGTTTTTCCACAACACCATATTGGCACAGGCTGTTAGCAATGAGCATTTCCCAGCTGCAGTGTTGCTATAGCTAAACCGTTGTTTCCAGCTATGCTTCTTATTTCTGATCACTGGTAGAACTTCGAAGAGCTCAGTGAGACTCAGCTACTCCAATCTCAATTGGAAAAGTGTACAGCATTCTCTTTCCCATCTCCTCCCACCCTTTGGTATCTCTTCCTGCCTCTCTGAACACCTTGGCATTTACCAAAGGTGGGCATTTCCTCATTTTTGCAGGGGACATTAGGATATTGGGGGCAGTGTGTAACAATGAGGGGAACATGGAACAAGGAACATTTCCAGTGGATCCTTCTGTTCCAAAGCCAGCTAAGACTGCTAAGGAAGAGTGCCTTTGGCAATGACGAGGCTCTGAAGAGACTGGGGCCTTGACAATTTTTAGACCAGAAATGGGAAGCAAAGAGCAAGAAATGTCAATAATCCTTCAGGGTTTACAGACCTTCTGCTCCTATTGAGTGCTGAGAGATTATTTTGCCCTTCACACATCCTGCTTTAACCTTGTCAGAGGTCAATGGAAATTTGTTAAAGGATCTCTGTTTAACTTGGAACTCCTTCAAGTTAGTTTGGCTTCTTACCAACTATATCTGCCCATCAGACCTTCTCTTGTGAGTGCCCTAGCATTGTGAAAGCACTACATGGCTGCTTTATACTTAGCTTTTATTAGGCTTGAGGAAGATAGGAGGACCTGAGCAATGAAAATGTAGCTCTGCTACACCAAGTTCTGGGAAAGCCAAACATGACTTTGATCCAACTTCTTGTCCAGTATTTTTTTTTTTTTTTT
>VYZS01042321.1:0-44305 GCA_013400695.1 Neodrepanis coruscans | reverse complement strand
GGCAGCATCCCAGGGCTCCTGGGGCTAGAAAGTGCATGTCTGCTGCATCATTCCAGGGTACCAACTTGGCTGCTTCAACCCCTTTTGAAGCTGGGACACCCGGGAGCTTGAGAACTGCACTCTAGAACCATGATTCCGTTAGGTTTTGGATCAGGGTTAGGTTAGGATTGAATTAGGGGTAGGGTTAGGGTTAGGGTTGAGAGACCCTCAGAGCCTACAGGTCCAGGGACAGTGGTTCTGGTAAAGGTGTGCCAGGAGGGTCATGGCAAGCCCCCAGCATTGCTGCCTCAACACTTTTGCAATTTGTGCCACCCATGGCCTTCCTCGTGGGTCTTCCAGATGAAAGGTGTTAGTGGTAACAGTTCTTTTGTCATTCCATGATCCTTTCCATAAGTTTATGTCAGGCACAGTGTCCCTGGAGGGGTAGGCTTTAAGGTCTGTCCAACCTTAAACATTTCCAGGACGGGGCAGCCTCAGGTTCTTCGGTAACCTGTGCTAGGGCCTTACCAGGTTTTATTTGGTATGAAAGGATTTCATGTTGGAGAAGCTTGTTAGGGTAATGTCATTGCCTGTTCTATGCAAGAGCGAACACCTTATAGTCAGAGCTACAGAAACTCAGCAATATCGGAGTACATTGGCCATACTTTAGACTAAAGCTCAGTATTCTTCAGCTTAATATTTTACATGTGTTTGGTTGTCTCCAGAAGTGATTCATGGTGTTGTCACAAAGAAAAGAATTCTGAAATTTGTAGGAGACAAACCTGAAAACAGGCAGTGAGTACTTGTGTCAAAGCTGTCTGTTCGTATTGCTCAGGGATGTGCAGGACTGTATAGCTCGCACTATGAACCAGTGCCTGCATCTGTTCTGACACAGCCATGTCATAAGTTACCTCAGAACATTCAAAGAGATTCAGGTATTATTTTCCTATTTTTCTAGCTTATTTTTAAGGTAGAATTAAAATTCACTGAATTGACGTAGATAGGTTTTTGTACTTTCTGCTGCCTGGGGCTATTGCACTTTCAGTCTTTGATCTGATCAGCTCTTGCAAACTCAGCTGGTTGGAGGTTGGCCAGTGCTTGGATGAGAGAGTTTACAGGAATTTCTTGTTGCTGTGAGGAATTGTTTGTGACTGAGGATGGCACTTTCTGCGGTGAGTCAATGCTGAACAAATACCCCGGTGTGGAGCCAGGGAATGCCACTGGCTCTGTGCGCAGAGGCTGTGTAAAACACAGCTGAACAATCTGATTGCCAGCAACCACAGAATGGATGTCCTGGGCAAGATCAAATGTGGGATCAATCCTGCTCTCTGACTCTCAGAGAATCAATTATTACTTTTTTCTTTCTCCTGGCCTTTTGCTGGGGTTTGCTGTGCTGCATCGTTTCAGAGGAGGACAGAGAAGAAGGTCTGTGAGCAGGGGCAGATGTAAGATGAACCATTCTAATTAAGAATTTTCCAAACTAGAGTTTAGCCGTTTGGACTAGAAGGAGCTGAACACCATGTCACATAGATATCTTCCATTCTGGAGTGGTTGTTATGCACCTCAGCAGAGGTGCTGGGGGCTGGATCCTTGAGTGCTCCCAGGGGAGCAGTCTCCTGTGCCAGGAGGGGTCTCTGTGTTCATGTGGAAAGAAACTGTGGGGAGCTGGCTGTGGGTGTTCAAGCTCTGTGGGACTTGGCCATGGGTGATAAAGTGCTGTGGGACTCCTCCCGCAGTGCTCTGCACGTGGTATCTGGTTTGCCATTAGCAAGTGACCCTGTAATCACACTGCAGGGTAATCACTCACATGAGCAATCTACTGGCATCAGTGGGACTAGAGCTGCATTATTGTAATTTAGCAAACAACTATCCGGTTGTTTAGTGTGGAAATACTTCTAATTGATGTGGAAATGGAAGGCGTTTCTTCTCATTCATTAAAGAAAACATGATGTGAATTATCACTTAACTTACAAGCAGACTTAAAGCAGCGTAACTCAGTAAAAGGAAGGAATCCTTTCTCTGTGTGAGCCCACAGATCTTTCCCAATTTTCAGCTTAATGAAATGCTGGGGACTTGAAATATCTGTGAGATTTGAAAGTGGTAGAGGTTGCTTGAAGAAAAGTTGGGGGTTGTTTTTAGAGCTTTTAAAACAATTTTATACTGCGTTCTGTTGATTTGGCTGTCTTGAATCTCAGCTGATGTAGAGCAGAGGGGGGTGACATTGGAGCTGTGTCCCTTGGTGTCCCTGGGATTGCAGGTGTGAGAGGTGGGCTGAGCCCTGTGGTGGGGACAGGGACCCAGGCTGGGGCTCCCCTGGAGTGGGGAGTGGTCTTGGAGTGAGATGGGGAAGAGCTGAGTGGCTGGATTGGGTTTTTCATTTCCCCTGTGGTGATGGAGGACCCACCCCGGGATGGGCAAATCCTGGTGTGTTACCAGCTGAGTTGCAAAGTGTTGAATGGGGAAGCAACAAGTGTCTTCTAAGACAAAAAGAAAAGAAAGTGATGAAACAAGAGCAAAAAACCAGACAAAAGTATTTCTCAATATGCATGGCACATTTTTTATTTTGGTAGCAGTGCTGGAATGTTGCTTTCGTCCCTTTCCCCCTTTATTCCTGCTGTTAAATATACAGTAAGGCCTTCCTTAATTAGGGAAATGGGAGTCTCAAAGAGAAGACTGTTTCCTTGTAAAGGCATTCTCCCACATTTGGGAGATGGATGCATTTTTGGTAACTCTGATTTTTTTGGAAAAATTGTGTTCCAACATAATTCCTGCATAATCTCCTGAGAAGCGAGGGTAGAGAGTTTATAAAGAAATCTCTGTGGTAACACAGGAAGAAACACAGCCTGGTAACTCCTGACAGATTGATGGCTTCTTTCTTCATCTAAACCTTTATAGATTAGCACGTCTGTTTTCTTTTCATGGATATGTTTGTTAGCACTGCATCATTTAACCTAATCAGTATAGGAAGTTATTTATCCAAGAGCTGTGGGGCATTTGTACCATTCACTTGTCACCAAGAATAATGGAGAGAACAGGTAAGATAATTCCAACTGTATTAAGGGTTGAGAGACAACTCTGTGTTTTGATAATGCAACATTCAGAGTGAAGGATCTGAAATATTTTTGTAATGTATTTGCTTAAAACACACATTTTAAATGGTATTTTTTTTCTTTTATTCCTCTGTTTCACTGTTAAATGAAGGCATCTAGTGTTGCTCTGGAAGAATGAGACATCAATAGCTACTTTCAGGTCACCCAAGGGACTTGGGGGGAAAGATGTGAAGATGCCTGAGGGTCTCCTGTTCATAGTAGTTTGCTTCAAGCAATCCCAAACTGTGGTTCCCAGATCCCCCCTCTCTTGTAAACAGAAAACAGTGTTGAGCACAGGGAGGTGTCTTTGGGCATGGGCAGCACTGGGAAGTGATGCAGCACTTCCAGTAGCAAAGGTGGGTGACAACTGACCAGGGGCTTACTTCCAGCCCTTTCAAAGTGGCTGGTCTCCAAAGCCCTCTCCTCATTCTTAACCTGTAGCAGCCCCTTTGCATGCCAGGGTCTGTTAGAAAACTGCTATTTTGTATTCAGGCACCAAAGAAGCCTTTCCTGCCATTCTGCTGCTTTGCCAGATGTTCTCCATTTTCTGCCTGTGCAGTGATTTCTTGTCTCTAAGCATCACTGTAATGTCTTCACCGCATTTCATCTCACTGATTTCACAGCACTCCCACCAGCGTCAATTGAATTCTGGTCCCATCCTCCAGAGTGCTCATAATCACTCCCAGCTTGCTGTCACCCACAAATTATATCAGTGTCTTCTCTGCTCCAGCCCAGAGCATAAGCAGGAGCCAGGACACACTGAGGGTCTCCACTTCATCCAGCCTCTCCTCTTTGCAGAGGATGGCAAGAACTGCTCTTGGGCTGATGGTGTACCTTATGATAATTTCATTTAGGTTGTGCTTTTTGTGTTTAGCTTGTAAGAGTGTTCAAGGACTGGTGTACAAACCTCGCTCACTGTGACATATCATGTCTCATGTGGCCTTGGTGATGGTCCTTTGGCTTCCAGTGCCTTCCCTCCCTGCTGCCCTTTCCTAACCAAACCCTCCTGATGTTTATTTTTTATTATTTATTCTCG
Source organism: Neodrepanis coruscans (assembly GCA_013400695.1). Classification (NCBI taxonomy): domain Eukaryota; kingdom Metazoa; phylum Chordata; class Aves; order Passeriformes; family Philepittidae; genus Neodrepanis; species Neodrepanis coruscans. Next base: position 40,201 of record VYZS01042321.1, on the reverse strand, counting down.
AGAAATTTATAAACTTATGCTGGTTCTGTCTCCTGGGCTACCAACTAATCTTCTAGGCGATGACAACTTGATTGGTGAATAATAGATTCCAGTCTCTTCCCAGCTGCTGGAGGGAGCTATAATTTCTAAATGCATCCCTGAAGATGGAATAGAGCTTGTCCTTCTCCAGGGGTTTGTCTTTAATCAGCCCAGTTGCCTTTTCAGTATTGAAAACTTCTTTTCATTGTAATATGCAAAAAAAAAAAAAATCCACCAAAAAAACCTGGAAATGAGCCATTTACCTGGTATTAGTGTATAGATTAGGGACCCAGTGTTTTGGGTGCAGCAGGAATTCTCTATGTGGTATTTCCTGCTCTGGAAAACTTTAATATTAAGCAGGCAAGGTAGGCAAGTGAAGAGACTGAAAACAGACACACAAGGGGATTAACTGTATTGCTGAAGCATAGATCAGTGTCACAATAGAGATTAAAAGTCAGTCTCTCTGAAATCCAGAACAAAACTTTGCCGTTGCTCTGATGGCATTTTTTTGATGGACTGTGGAAAATACAGAAAAATGAAACTGGTCTCTTGAAAACATTCCAAGTTGAAGAGTAACATGAAAAGTGGTTTTATCATTTCAAAGATAGGGATTTTAAAAATTCACTAAAATCCCAATAAGAACTCTCAGAACAGATTTCTTTTGGTTAGTCTGTATTTATACTTCAAGCAGAAAGTAGCTACTGATATACTCATCCCATAATGTTAACAAAAAAATACTTGGAGAAAGCTGAATTTTATCTTCTTCCATTACTGTGGATACAAGCAAAAAGTGGTTATGAATCACTTTTCCTTGATAGAAAGAATTTATTTGTCCATTTATTTTACTGGAGTGTCTGCTGGAATTGAAGTTCTTGATTAATGACCTACAGGAGGTCATGCTGGTGAAATTGGCTTCTGCAACTGCAGGGAAACTCTGCAGGGCTGTGGGGGGTTGTCTGTAACAGGGACCCCAACCAGGGCTGAGGGGTACAAGCTGTACAAACAGTCCTGGACAAGATACCCTGTGGAGACAAGGCTCACTCGCTGCCAAGAAAAAGCAGCTCCTGCCACAGATGGATGTGGAAATATGTCAGGTAAAGTTGTTAAACAACCTGGTTGGCAGAAATAATCATTATAGTAATTCTGCTAGAAATATAAACAGATCCAGTTTGTGGAGGTCATCACTACCATCATTTCCCAGGAACTCCTCTCTCTAACAAAATAATGGATCTAGTACAGTCCAAATGTTTAGATAAAATAGAGGCCAGGAGGATCTGCCAGGTGACATTGTGGTGGTTTTTGAGTGGGCTTGCCCTGGGCTGCCATACCTGTCCCCCAGCACTCTCCTGCATTTGGCTGTTACTATTATATTTTACTTCCTCCCTCTTTTTTTTTTTTCTTCCTCCTTGTACAGCTTATCCTTTACTGTGCAGGGTATAAATTCTCCCTTCTGCTATTTCCTGACCTGCCCCTTTACAATCACAGTCACAAAATGCGACAATGCCAGACAGCCACTTCCCTCCTATCCGTGCACCCTTCTGCCTACAGAGCAGGGGCACTCCTTAAATAGCACCGTTTTCCTGCCTGAGTGGGTTTTCTGACATTAGCAGCCTTTTCAAGAGTGCTGCTACACTTTATAAATCATATATCATCCAACTGTTTGTCGTACACAGATTCTAACACCCTCATTTGTCATTGTGCCGGTGGCTTTTCCCCAGCCCTCGCTGGGCACGTCACTCGGGGCTGAGGGCAGGAGGGGATTTGTTCTCACTTACTGCCTCACTCTTTCTCTCTCTTCTCTTTATTAATTTCAGCATCACCACTGTTACAAGGTGGTAAAAATTAAGTCTTATCTGTGTGTCAGATTTTACTGAAATAGGTGAATGTCTGTGCAGAAAAAGGCATTCAGATAAATGAAATGTTTGTGTTGCTCTTGCAGAAGCACAGCATCTGATGAACAGCATCTCTTGGAATCCATGGATTTATCTGAAAGTGGATTGCTATTTGCACAGGTGCTTCCCAAATGTGCCCAGATCAAGACCAGTATGACCTACCTTCTGGAAGATTACGATTCCCTCAGCATGGAGCTTGTTCCTCAGCCCTGTGCTCCAGCCCACAGCCACTCACTGCAGCTGGAGGTGAGGACTCACCCAGAAAGCAGCGATGTAATGGTGGAAATTTTGCATAACATGCAAAATGATGCTGAAATTGCTCCTCTGCAGCCTGAGCCTGTTACTGCACCTGCTGTTTGGAGGCCAGCACTCTCTCCTGGGCTTCCAGAAGACACAGCTGGGGACCTCAGGCAAGGGGTGTTTAAAGATGGGCTGTCCAGGAGGGACAGCAGCATTTCTAGGTCTAAATAGTCCCCTTCTTAAGCTGACATCTTACAGTATAGAAGAAAGTGTTTCTCTGCAGAACTCTTTTCTGTGGAGAAATGGTATTCAATTGATAAGCCAATTTGCTGTTGAAAAAAGGTCTCGACCTTAAAAAATTAATTAGTTCTGTGAGTTTGCTGGAAGTTGTTCCCTAAGTCCTGGGCTGGCTGAGTCCACTGGGATCCTTCCTTTGACTTGCATAGAAGTTCAAGCAAATTTCTGTCAAAAAAAATAACTGGAATCAATACTCAGACTTCATCCTAGAGAACGGGGAGTGTGATCATGTGGTTACTGCAATTTTCACTCCTGATCTACTTTTTACATTGTCAGAACTGATGAAGCATTTTATGGGAGAAAAGAGAAAAACCAACAAATCAGGAAGTATTCCCCTAGGCTGATGAGTGCATGTGGTGTGATAAACTGCTGTTATTAACCTCAGCTGGGGGCAAATAATGGCTTCAGAGCAGAAAAAAAAGCCCTGAAAACAACCACCAACCTCTTGGAAAAATTACTTGAGCATAAGAGCAAAATAATGGCAGTTGTTCCATGAAGCTTTATGTGTAATGGTCCAAAATACTGCCAGGCATTGAAAGAGGTTTTGGGTGCAGTGACTTCTCTGTATTAAAAGTTGCACAACACACTAAAGCGTTAAAATGAAGATATTTACAGTAAGTAACAAGTTACTCATTTGCATGTCTGTTCTGGCAGAGCAGCAGTGACTTTGGCTGGAGAGCAGCTGAAGTGATGCTGTCCAGGAGAGGTGCTTATGGGATCCTGCCATGGCTGGGCATGTATAATGAATTAAATCTTAAATCAATTTACAGTATCAATAACGAAGTACCTCTTAATGGACTATCGACTGGTCAAGTGTCAAGGCAGATTGTGCAGCCTGGAGAGAAAGGAGAGAAACAACTTCCCTGATTGTGTAAGATCATTGCAGATTATGAATAAATCATTCTCTCTTGTTGGCAACTGTTTTATACAGCCCTAAGATTCTGAAGTAACTTCCCTCTAATTTTACTTGTATCTGAAGTTTCAAAGCAGCCTCACCTTCTAAGGAAAAGGCACCTCATTTATGTGCTGCTCTTAACACAAGAGCAGAATAGTAGAATAATAGAATGTAGAACTGTAGAATCATTTTAGTTGGAAAGGACCTTTAAGATCCTGAAGTCCAAGTATTAACTGTTGGGGCCCCTTTATTTGGTCAGTGCACAGACTGGATGGAGGTTTCTGCCAGTATCCAAGATCTCTCATTTGCCTTCCCATTTGAGCTCCAATTGCATTTCAAGGCCATGGGAAAATGACTTTTGCTGCTCCTTCCATTTCATATTCATTCATCATTTCCATATGGTAACTACACAACTACGCAGAGTTGTGCCATGTGTTGTTCAGTGCAGCCACACAGAAACCTGCTAAAGTTAAAAATCGATTTTTTTTCTCAGAACCAGAAACTAGGAGCTGTTTCTTGTCACGCTTCAAGAGAGTGAAAAGTAGCACTGGCTCAAACCTGTAGGCTGCAGTTCTCCCATTCCTCATATGTCCTTGAGATTTCAGAAAGTTTTCTTGCTCATATTGGATTAAAAATGCGAGCTTTTGAAGATTTTCTTGGAAAAACAAACCAAAAATGGTGGTTGATATAGAGCCAATGACTCTCAATGTTTCTGTAAGTTGATTCTTTTTTGCTTTAGCAGCAGCCAGCCTGGATGTCAATAGCTGTGTGACACTGGGGCCACATGGTGGAGGTCTGGCCTGGATTTGGCATTTTCCTGCTGTGTCTTGGAGTTGAGCAGAACTGGCTGCCAGATTCCAGTACTGTGAAGGATGCTTTGGCTGGCTCAGAGCTGTGCTGGTTTCTGGGCAGTGCTGAAGGGCTTGAGCCCAGAGTCAGTGAACACCCAGATGTTCTTTAATGTATCTCTGTTGTCCTCATCCATAAGCAACTCTCTTCTTGAGTTGTCTGTTTCTCCTGCTTAGATGGAAAATGATTGTGATTGAAAGCTCTTGTGACCCCTAAACATTGACAGTTTGGGACGTTTTTCTTCAGTTAAGGAGTTTGGTTTTTCCCCAGGTACTGGGCTGTCTGCCAGCTGAGCTTGATCCTCGATCCCTTTCAGTGCTTATTCCAGAGAGATGACACCAGGAGCAGAGTTTGGGTGTGTGTGGAGCAGCATCATTGCCACCCCTGAGTGGAGTTTCCAGCTCTCCATCACACTTGTCTGGGGTGCACAGGTGGTGTTCTCCTTATTCACAGGGTATCTGCAGGAGCAAGTCTCCATTCAGCTTCTACTTCAGATGGAAAGTTTATCTCAGAAGGTCACCGAGTTTCTTGGTCAGGGTCATGCTTCAGAGACCTGCAAGTAATTTAAGCTGTGTTTTTTCAGGACTGACACTAAATAGTAAAGCAAATAATTTCAGAAATCCCATTTTTTTCCTTGCAGGACAGGTGAATGCCCAACTTCCAGCAGTCCCTGGTGGGTTATGGGACCAGGAAGCCAGAGGGAACTTCTCTTTCAACCTGCAGCAGCAGCAGAGTTCAGAGAGTGCTGAAATGGGGCTGGGGCATCTGCTTAGCACCAGCCACCAGCCTGTAATGAGGGAATAAAGGTAGTTTTCCTCTGAAGAAAAGGCAATAGGAACAAAGGTAGGGAGTAATGACAACAAAAGGTGGGTAGTGAATGTTTTTCAAGAGTTTCCAACACAGCCAACTTCTCCCTGCATCACCCTCCTCTGGGATTCCAATCCTACTTGTACAGCTGAGATTGATGNTTCTTGGAAAAACAAACCAAAAATGGTGGTTGATATAGAGCCAATGACTCTCAATGTTTCTGTAAGTTGATTCTTTTTTGCTTTAGCAGCAGCCAGCCTGGATGTCAATAGCTGTGTGACACTGGGGCCACATGGTGGAGGTCTGGCCTGGATTTGGCATTTTCCTGCTGTGTCTTGGAGTTGAGCAGAACTGGCTGCCAGATTCCAGTACTGTGAAGGATGCTTTGGCTGGCTCAGAGCTGTGCTGGTTTCTGGGCAGTGCTGAAGGGCTTGAGCCCAGAGTCAGTGAACACCCAGATGTTCTTTAATGTATCTCTGTTGTCCTCATCCATAAGCAACTCTCTTCTTGAGTTGTCTGTTTCTCCTGCTTAGATGGAAAATGATTGTGATTGAAAGCTCTTGTGACCCCTAAACATTGACAGTTTGGGACGTTTTTCTTCAGTTAAGGAGTTTGGTTTTTCCCCAGGTACTGGGCTGTCTGCCAGCTGAGCTTGATCCTCGATCCCTTTCAGTGCTTATTCCAGAGAGATGACACCAGGAGCAGAGTTTGGGTGTGTGTGGAGCAGCATCATTGCCACCCCTGAGTGGAGTTTCCAGCTCTCCATCACACTTGTCTGGGGTGCACAGGTGGTGTTCTCCTTATTCACAGGGTATCTGCAGGAGCAAGTCTCCATTCAGCTTCTACTTCAGATGGAAAGTTTATCTCAGAAGGTCACCGAGTTTCTTGGTCAGGGTCATGCTTCAGAGACCTGCAAGTAATTTAAGCTGTGTTTTTTCAGGACTGACACTAAATAGTAAAGCAAATAATTTCAGAAATCCCATTTTTTTCCTTGCAGGACAGGTGAATGCCCAACTTCCAGCAGTCCCTGGTGGGTTATGGGACCAGGAAGCCAGAGGGAACTTCTCTTTCAACCTGCAGCAGCAGCAGAGTTCAGAGAGTGCTGAAATGGGGCTGGGGCATCTGCTTAGCACCAGCCACCAGCCTGTAATGAGGGAATAAAGGTAGTTTTCCTCTGAAGAAAAGGCAATAGGAACAAAGGTAGGGAGTAATGACAACAAAAGGTGGGTAGTGAATGTTTTTCAAGAGTTTCCAACACAGCCAACTTCTCCCTGCATCACCCTCCTCTGGGATTCCAATCCTACTTGTACAGCTGAGATTGATGCTGAGGAGGAGGAAGATGAGGAGTGCTGGGTTGATGGACTCCAGCATCCTTTTCCAACCTAAACTGATTCTTTGGCTGTCCTGTCCCCAGAGCATGGTCTGGCAGCACCAGGTATTCACTTTCCAAACCAGACGGTTTCTCACTCTGCCATGTGGGAGTTCAGCTCTCCCAGAGCACTCACTGGCAGCTGTTTCTCCCCTGAATTCCCCAGTGGGTTTTGAGGCTGTCACCCCATGAGAACAGGCTGGATTACACTTACATATTAGCACTGCTGTGGGACCCAGCATGGTGACAAATGCTCTGCAAAACACAAAAAAAGCAGAGGCAGAAAATGTAGAGGGGGAAAAAAAGACATTTACATTTTTTACTTGAAGGAGTAAAATAAACATGGGAACATTTCCCAGGAGAAGAGCTTGTTGTGGTGTCGATGTAAAGCTGCAGAGGGTTGCCTGTGTGGTATTTGCAGAAACATGCCACTCTCACTATGAACTCGCCTTTTCTGGTGCAGACTGCTTGAGCATCCCAGGCTCAGATGTCCCGAACTGGCAAAGTGCTTAAGCTTTTTCTAACTTTTTAGGGTCAAGAAAGATCGAACAAAGAGAAACAGGTTTCAGTTGCTTTATTTTTTTTTTTGCTGGTATCTCAACCACAAATATAATGTGCTTGAATCTACTGAAAAAGCAATTTATGATGTTTCTACTGAACCATTCCAGCTGGCTTTGCCATGCAGGATGGCTCTTTTTGGTGTCTCTGTTGCCAAGGCAACATGGTGTGGATGGGATGGAGATCTGGTCCATACATTCCAGGGTGAACTCCTGTGCTGGAGGACTCGGCAGTCACACCTGCCTCCTTACGTTCTACTTTTTACTGTGTTGTGGCTAGAGTGCTTCAAGTGCAGTCACTTAATACAAGTAATTATGAGAATAATAACTGTGGAAAGGTTAAACTTGATGAACTGGGGAATGATCATGACTTTTGGTATTGACCTGATGAGTGTGTTCCATATACTTAATGGTAAGAAACTTGCAGATTCTGTGCATTTTAATCCAAAGCACATTTCTGTTTCTCACAGCAGTTCTTTGATTAGGGATATTCACCTTGAGGTCAGAACGTGGAGAGAAAATCATCAGTCAAACCCTGTGTTCAGATAGCTGATGGGGATGGGTGTAAGCAAGGTCTACGAGCAGAGGCAGGGAGGGAGGTGGGGGATGGGGGAGGCGGGAATTCGAGGCCAAGTCAGTATTATCCTTTAGTCACTTCATTTCCCAGGCAATGAATAAGATCTCATAAAGTGCCATGGTGCCATAGGCTGCTGAAAGTGCTGATATATTTTCTCTATCCTTTGGGGCACAAACATAAAGAAGTTGTTGGGTTTGACATGTTTTGGTACCCACTTGCATTAAAACTGCTGGGAGTAGCTCATGGTAAATGTGTTTCACATGTGGGACTGGAGCTGGGAAGAGCAGGAATTGCCCCACTGAGGGATTCTGTTGTCACAGGCACTAAAGTGTGCTCACTGCTCTGGCCTGATGATCTCCAAAAGCAATAAAAGATGTTGTTAACATGTGAAAGGTAATGCTCCCCTGTATGTATTCCTGATCTGTTTAATCAAGCAGACACCATAAAGGCAGGAGTTACTGGGAATTGCATCCTTAGGCACATGGTGCCATCGTAGAAATTTACTGTGTGTCGTATATTGGCCCTAGTTAAACTCTGTAACTTGGTGAAGCGGAGCTGAACTATAGAGGAAAGAAGGTTTTATGCTAGANAGACATACAACCCTGCTCTGGCCTGATGATCTCCAAAAGCAATAAAAGATGTTGTTAACATGTGAAAGGTAATGCTCCCCTGTATGTATTCCTGATCTGTTTAATCAAGCAGACACCATAAAGGCAGGAGTTACTGGGAATTGCATCCTTAGGCACATGGTGCCATCGTAGAAATTTACTGTGTGTCGTATATTGGCCCTAGTTAAACTCTGTAACTTGGTGAAGCGGAGCTGAACTATAGAGGAAAGAAGGTTTTATGCTAGAAGAAATGAGTCCCTCACTTATTCTTGACCATGCCAATCCTATGTGGAATTTGGATTACTTCTTTAAACTATAATTTGAAAAGGTGACATAATAATTCTGACTTTAGGGAGATGCTGTAATGAATTTCTATTTCCAAAGCATTTTTGCATCTTCAGTGGGCTCTTCCTTAGAATTTTGTATCTTTGCTCACTTTTATTGCATAAGAAATGCAGAGAATAATATCAAATGTTATTTACTGATGCATTTTAATATTTAAAATGTAAATTCACTTTCACATTTGCAATATTTTTCATTTGTTTCCATTGAACCTTCAGATAGATGTTTTTGATTATAACAGCTAAAGGCCTAAATTTCTCTGGCCTCACTAGAATTAGTAAATTTATCTGTACCTGGGTGCCAAATAAGTGCTATGACAGAGGCAGGAATTCAGCCAGTAAGTCCTCAGCACGTCTGAAAATCAGATTATACAGGATACACTAAGTTAGATGGTAAACAACGAGCAATGCTGGGGAAGGCAGCACCTTGTGGTGCTGACAGCAGCACCTCGCTTCTCATAGGGGTCTATGTCCTTCTTGGTGGGGTTGTGCATCCACATCTCACATCCTGAAGCTCTGGGTAGGCATTGCCCATCCCACCCTTGTCACTTATTGGTATGTAGTGTGTTTCACTCGGGGTGAGCAGACAGTGAAATGTTGTGGAGTCATTAGATGGGCAGTAAAGTAAAATTTAACATCCTGCTCTGGCTAATAAAAAAGCAGAAAAGGTTAAGTGTATTTAACAACTTTACTTCAACTAACTCTTTCCTATCCATTGAAGAATGCCTCTTCCAGTTGTCCCCTGAACTGCTTGGGAGTAGAGGGGAGATAACAGAATCCATCAGTCTCTATCCACTGATCCATGGGAGTGCAGGTGACTCTGTGGCTCTGATGCCCAGTGGGAACAGGACACTTTCCCTAGGAAGCATGAGTGGATGTGTAAGGTAAGGTCTGCTAAAGGGTATCAAGAGGACATACTCTTCATCTGCTTTTCCTTTTTGTAAGATTCCCACAGTGACAGCTGTATGATATCATGCTTTATTTGTTTATTATTATAATTTGTTTAAAAAGGTTAATGGCCTGATGTGCTAATGATCTAATACAAAAGAGTCCCTCTTTTAGTCGTGCTGGTTCGAAAGCCTCTGTTAAAGTCCCATATCACCACTTGTGGCATGGGAATGTGGCAGGAAATTAACCCCCATCCAACCTTGCTTTATATATAGAAAATCCAAATGACTGCAGTTCGCACACTAAAACAGGTGATTCAGTGCAGGAGTCCCTAAACCTCTTTGTTACACCTTGAAAGGTAATGAGACCCTACCGTGGCATGGGGATACAGGACCTCACACCACGCCATGAGACCCTGAGGATTTGCACTTAACTGCTGACCCCTCATTTGCATTGTATCATGGTGTCCTTTTCTGTAACCTGTAAAAAGTGTCTTTGTTAGACCAGGTTACAGATGAAATAAAATTAAGTCAGTAGATACGGATTGCCCAAGTTCGGATTCCTGCAGAGACAGACATACTTCTGGAAGAAAACTGCCCAGACCTGCCAGACCATGGTTGAAAACATGGGCTGACCATGGAGGGCAGGGCTTGGTGAGTTAACCTGCACTGCTGTCAGGAGGGTTAAGTGTCTGAGTTAAAGACTATGGGTTTGGACAGTTTTTATTGCTTCTGACATTTGCTGCTGGTCTATCAATTCTCAGCAACAAAAAACGTGCTTTGGCTTTCAAAATCTCTGTGTTTGGAGCTTTTTCTATTTGCCAAAGGACTTGAGATCCAACTGAAATGAGGTAAAATTGAATCATATTAACACTGAGGATTTGAAATCAAAAGGAGCTTGTTTGTCACTGAGAAATGTTAAGGAAAACTTGAAAACCTGAGCAGATACTCAGATAAATAATCTGTTTGCTGTGTCAGTGCAAGGTGACCCTTTCCAAAGTGTGTGTTTTCACAAGCACACGGTGCACTGGGGCATAATCAAGCCACATTCAACTGAACCAACACGATGACCTCTGCTTGCTCAGTTTTAGTTCTGTGGCTGGGGGTGCCATGGGGACCTAGACCTGGGTTTTTACTGTAATATGATTTCTATTGCTTCTAATTAGACAGTACATAGCAGATTGCACACTGGGAGAAAGGATAAACAGCTCCAGGAACTCTGTTCTACCAGCTCAGCCATGGGATATTGCAAAGCCCATGGGGCTTTTGGCTGGAGACCAGTGGGGCTTTGTAAGGTCAGGCAGAAGATCTTTCCCACAGTGGCCTGACTCAGAAAATGGGCATTAGGGCACATCCAAGGGAAAGATTGAGGATAAAGTGGTTCTTATTCAACTTCCACACTTCATATCTACACCACTACATACATTGGCACGATTTTTGCCAGAATTTTACCTACTTTTTTTCTGACCACACTCTTCTTGCATGTTCAAAACATTCTATGGTGGTGAATTCCAAAACTGACTACATTTACATCCGTTTCTTAGTTTTAGAACTGCTAAGGTAATTTATTATTGTGTTCCTTATTCTTGTGGTACATGAAGGATTTGCTTTTTTCCTATTCACCTTTACTCTGCCATTCTTAATTTTGCAAACTTCATCATTCCCTCCCCACTCTACACACAAAATGATGATATACAGCTCACATGGCTTTAGCATGTGATAAGCCATCAAATGTTAAAATAAGAAAAACATCCCTATAAGCCATAGCATCAAAAAAATCCCCAGTTGAAAAATGCTGGAGATTTGCACCGACTCCAGCTATTTTGGCCAAACAGCTCAGCCTCTGGGCAGATTTACACCTGCAATTACAGAAATAGATCTCCCTGTGTGCAGGCTGTTTGCAAAAATAAAAAGCAACCCTTGATCTCCCCAGCAGCCAGGCTGTGCCTGTGCTGAGGTTCAGGGACAGGAAACATTGGGCTCAGATGTCCTTTGCCACAGACATTGGGCTGTGGAAAGCTGCTAAAGGAAGAAATGAGCAGCACTAACCATGATTAATATGAAATAACTAATTGGAGCAAACCTCTGGAGAGAGAGGTAAGGATTAAAGATAAGAGAAGCACAAATCTTTCTGTTTGTTCTTTTCAAATGAAAGACTCAGAGATGAAATTCCTCCCTATTCATATTCCAGGTGGAGACTTTCCCTCCTGCATGTTGTTCACAGACATTTTAAAGGGTGACCTTTCAAGTCACTTAATGGATGTGCCAAATACCCAAATATCAATTGTTTCTTTTAATGTAACATGGATTCTGCTCTGTTTTGCCTTATGGGAAGAGAATATTTCAGCCTGTTTGCTGCCAGCTGTTCCTGCAAAGTGCCCCTGGGCAGCACAGCTGCTTGGAATGCCCTAGCATTCAGGAGCTATCACATTCCCAGGAAAAGGGATTGACACAAAAATGTTTTCTTTGAAAATGATTGTTATGGACAACTGAGTGCATTTTTGTCTCTTCGTATTAGATTCAGAGAGGTGAGAAACTGCTTGGCCATCCACAGAAGGCTTTTAGCTTTAATTTTTTTTCCCTATTTCAGTGCAAAACCAAAGACTTTTCAGTGTTTGGAAAGGGACAGCCTCAAAAAGGGTTTATTTTCTGTTGAAGAGGATCGTTGACCCTGTGCTCCCTGTCCCTTGTGCCAACTGGGAAGGGCAGACATGGGACCAGTGCTGGGTCTCACAGAGTCCCCTGGGTTTGCTCAATACTTTCATCCAGTGTCTGGAAAAAAAAATCCTGTTGAAAATGCAGTTGAAACAGCTTTATTCTCACAAGTGTTTCTACTATAATAAATCACTCTTTTGACACAGGAATAAATGATCTGCAATGTGTTTGCTGGCACCACTGTAAGTTCCCTGAAGCAGAGGCTGGTTTGTGCCCTCAGCCTCCAGACCCAGCTCTGGTCCCTTGGGCTTCTGGTCCCTCAGTCCTTGCCCAAGGACCTGCAGATGAGCTGCTGGGGGAAAATCAATAAACCAACAGAAGGCATTTAAGTGTCATCTCTCTGTATTTTTCCTATTACTTTTTTTAGATAGCCATGTTAGTGTAAACTCCATCCAGCAGCACACAGCACAGGTGATGGACAGCATCCCCCCTCTTGGAAGCCGGTATCTCTAAGTGCAATAAAAATAAAAAGAATACACTCAAAATACTCAGGTTCAGAGTATTTTGGCCGGTTTCCCAAACAGGAGAAACTGGTTGCTTCTTAACTATAGATGGGGAGAGAAACTGATTTTTCAACCCACTGGAAATTTGAGAACCCCAGTGTTGGAATGCAGAAGTGGTTTTGGAGGTACGTGGTTCACCAGGTCCTGGCTCTCAGAGTGCTGTGGCATCTCCATGCTTCACTTTGAACCAAAAATGCTGGGAAGAGCTGCAAGCCTCCTGTTTCAGATGCACCACTTTGATTAATCCTTCCACCACCCCCAAGGGCTGGTCTCAGGACTATTATGTCATGGGTACAATACAGGCACATGAACACACCACCAGTGCACTGTAAATGCTGATAGTTTTCTACAGCCTGAAGCAAATGCAGTTTGACAGAAAAAGATTTGTTGCAGGGTCCAGACAGTCATACCCTGAATTACAGCTTGTGCCAAATGTGTAATACAGAAATGCCCTAATGCTCAGTGGCAGTGCTGGTCGTCCCCAGCTCCTGCTATGAGGAATATTCAGGTATTACTGAAGCACTTAAGCTTTTTAGATAAAATGGTTGAGTCTCCCTGATCACAGAGAACATCTTTAGTTACCAAGCAGAGAAACATACTTCAAACAAAAACGTGTGTTTACTCCGAAGGGAAAGAAGCCTGGGTGGTGGGGGAGTGAGAGCTATTCTTTACTTTTTTCTGAAAAAATAAAATAGCCCATTTGTACATTGATTTATCAAGCTTATCCCAACCGTCTTCCAGCCAGGATTCACAATCCTTGCTTTTTGTTTCTCTACATGCTCCAGCACACAGATGTGGCTTTCAGAGTGGAAATCAATACATCTGCAGGACGCCTCCGGTGCTAGCAGAGTCCACAGCTTCTTTGATTAAACTCTACTAAAGCATAATTATCTGGAACGCCTTGCCATTTCCTTGGCACTGCTCACACAGCTTTCCAACCAGGAAGCATTTTATCAGGGCATTGGAGCCCCACATAACACATGCTGGAGAGAGAAAATTACCATCCTTATGATAAGGAAATGTTTATGTAACATACAGCTTCAGAAGCCAAGAGAAAAGCAGCCCTGTATTTGACTCTCCCCTAGTTCCAGGGGCAGACCTGGCTTCCTCTCGATACTTGTGCCAGAGACCACAGTCATGAGCTTTGCTGGTGGTTCTGCACAGCCCAGTGGGGGTGATGGCAAGTGGGGGGACTTGACCTGCTACAACATCCCAGGTTGTGTTCAGGAAGGGATGTTCTGGAATGTGCAGTGGTAGCTGCCTTGATCTCTGCTGGGGAGGCTGTGGTCCTGTCCTGGGACAGAGCGCCTCCTCCTTAGCTGAACCTGGGTGTTGTGGTCCTGTCCCAGGGCTTAGCACCCCCTCCTCAGCTGAAGGTAGATGCTGTGGTCCTGTTCTGGGTCTGGGCACCTCCTCCTCAGCCCAGCCTGGATTCCTGGGTGCCAGCAGGTGCTCCTGCCCTTGGTACCCCGTGCCTGCTCTGCTCTGTTGCTCCCATTCACGCAATATGGTCATAGTAACAAAACAATTGTCAATGTGACATTATTCTCTGGCAATCCAGGCTCAGGCTTGCTCCAACAGGGAACAGAAGGAGAACTGTCATGTTAACATTTCAGCTGACTCCAACCTCCCCCTTTTCTCCTCTTTTCCAAGGCTGTGTGTAAAATCCGCCTCTTCTCCCCTGCGCTGCCAGATGAAACTGCTGCACAACAGTTCTCTGGTATGTGCAAACCCCTGCGCTTCTCAGAGGCCTTGAGTCACCCAATGGCAGCATAAAACCCGCGGCAGTGGGTGAGTCAGGATGGTTACTGTGGGCTTCAAAGGAGGTGGTTCAGTCCTACAGGGCTGTGCCAGATCAAAATCGTTATTTTGAAAGATTTCTATCTCTGCAGAGTGGGCTGATGCTGGCTGGGTGCCAACATCCATCTTTCAGCCCCTTTTTTCCTTTGTGGATGATAGGTATGATCAGAGCTCGAGACGTGACTTGTTCTGTGACAAAGGGATGAAGGATGATTAGTGGATGCAGGAGGGGAAATTTGCATACAAGCAAATTTCCACGGTTACAAAGCTCAGTGAGCATTGTTTCTGCTGTGCTACTTCAGGCCACTCGTATCCATGTCATGGATGACATAATGCCATGTCCTCTGCTCTCAAATGCACCAAGGAAAGGGCTTTCTGAGACTCATCCCATGGGTGCCCCTCTCAGCTTCTCTCTCAGCAGTGCTGCCACATACTCAGCTGGGTGGTTGTAGGGTCATGCAGAAATTGGCCAGGTGCTTCCCTGGGGGTGGCACCAGCCCCATGTCCATGTTGTCTGCTCCAGAAAGTGATTCTCCAGAGATCGGGTTTTGTTTGTCTGTCTGTCTGTTTGTTTTTCTTGGGTGAACAACCCAGCCATGATGGCCACCTGAGGAATGCCTGAAAGTCCTGGTGTCACTTGGGCCCACTTGGGAGAAAGGGAAGATCTCTGCCAGCACCGCCCCAGGGGCTCTCAATGCCTCATGGAAGCTGAGATGGGAGGATATGACAGTCAAGTTCCAAGTCATTCTGTTTCCAAACAATAAAGATATTCTTAGGCTTCCTTGTATTGCTAGTTAAAAAAGAGAAAATTAAAATCCTTATCCCTTGGACCAGCCAGGAGTCAGCTCGGGTCTGGTGCAGATAACCCACAGCAGCTTCCAGCAAAGGACAAGGCTCAGCACCCACCCTGGGAAAGCAGGAGCTGTAGTTCCCCAGCCCGAGCACTGGGGACATACTCTGAACCACAATACAGCTCCCTCCAGGGAGCCTGCATTGTTTTCTCAGACTTTTGGGAAATGATATTACTATACTTTTATTCTGTGAAGCCTTAAAGTAATTCTGCACTGTATCTCCGTACATCCCTTGCAGCTTCTGGAGTCTGGGCTCCCCCGAATATGGTTAATGAGAAATCTTAACGGTGAGCCATTCCATAAAACTCCATAAACACCTGCTTGGGGTTTATGCTTTATTGAAAAGGGATATAAACAATTCTATAATCAGCAAAGTGAACTAATGGCCTTTTGCAACCATATCTCACTGCACAAGGTGCACAGGGACCTCTTTCCTGGTGAGGTTCACTCATTCCTAGTGGGAAGTGAAACTCAAAAACCTGAGTGCCCTGGAGAGAGAGGAGTACAGTCAACAGCAGAACTCAGGGCTCACTCAGGATGCTGGAAGAAAATTTGTAGTGCTGATTTTGACTTTGTGGGTTCTTCCAGATGACCAACACCGAAAAAAAATAAATTAATGAATAATGTAATAGTGGCTGTCTCAGGACCTGGCTTTTGCAACACTGATGGTAGAGATGCTGACAACAGCTCATGGAGTTTGAAGTTTACTTGAGCTTCTTCTCTTTCTTTATGATCACACAAGCAATTGCACACAATAATTTGGCCAACACAGATTTATTGTCTACCACAGGCACAGCCAGCCCTGGGCCTGTGTCTGTTAAACCACTCCAGCTTTTTTCCTGCCCTGGTTGATCTGCATGTGGCCCCTTCCTCGTGTCCCTGCAGCCACAGAAAGCAGAGCCAGTGAGGAAAGCCTAGGGACCGCTCTGCATCCCGGCTCCCCCACCGCAGCCCTGTCCATGGCCTTCGCTCATTCTGTTTGCAACCATTTCCCAGGACTGTTTTCTTGTTTTTTTTTAAAGTTGTTTCTCACACAAGTGTTTGGGAAGTTGTTTTCTTTGTACCAGGAGCTGTGTCTGTTTACGAATGCTGGAATTGTACCCAAATAAGGCTGTCTCTAATCCCTTTGTTGTGAAACATGCCATAAAAACAGCAAACAGGGAACTGTGGGATCTGTACTGTGGGCACATCTCTGGATGCAGCTCTACTGGGGGAGCTCTCTGTCCGTGTTCAATTGTGGATCATTGCTCAATCTATGGGTCATCCGTCTCTAATCTCTGTCATCCAGTAGTAACCTACTAAGGCAAGAGTTACCCTTTAAATGACCTGAGGCAAGGACGATTTTTTGTTTGCTCTCCCAGCTATTGCCCAGTGTCTGGGCAGCTCTGTGAGTAGATCTGGACAAGCAACGAAGACAAGCAGGTAGGACTGCACTGGGGCTGCTCATCTCCTCAGCTGGTGTGAGCCCAGGCAGAGAGAAAGCTCGTTTATGTGCCAGGTGATTCTTGTAAATACAGAACAGCCAAAGAGAAACACCAGGGCTCTGAGGACAAACTCTTCAGCAATCTCTATTGATAGTACATGCAACCAGTCAAGACAAGACCTCAGTGAGAACTGCTTATGGAAAGGGAGAATTTAATCTGGTGTGTGATGTTGGAAGATACAACTGGTCCAGTTCAATAATCCATAAATCTTGTTTAGGAAGATATTTGTATGTTGTGGGAACTAACTCAGCAAGATCTGAGTAGGACCTGTAGTTAATTAGCCAAGACCAAGTGAGCCATTGCAGGATCTCCGTGCTGATGTCAGTGGTGAGGGACTCCACTCATCCAGTTGAGGTGGGGGAGTGTAGTGTGTTACTCTGCAGTGTGGGTGACCAGAGCCTGGTGAGGATGATGATGGTATTGCTTGATGGCATTCACAGCAGCCTGGTCCTGCTGTCCCCTCAGGACTCCTCCTTGCCAGCACAACCCCAGCCCACTGAAACTGGTTCCTGCCTTTGTTCAGAATGTGCATTTTACAAACTGTTTCTGTTTCTTCCCTTGACTTCAGTGCTGGGCCAAGCATCGGTTTAGGGAACATCAGGTTGTGTTTGGGATATTCAATGCTTTAGTAGTTTCCTAGTTTCCTTCTTGACCTTTTCTCGACCCTTTTCTCTTCGGTGAGTGTTATGGAGGGAGAAATTGCCATTCCCCTTTTCCAATTTCTCTCTATATAAACGCAGTAAATAGCAACAAGCTCTGGTAATTCTCGTTAAAAGCCCTCGAGTACTGAAGTGAGCCCCCGGATAAAAGATTGAAAAGGCAACAATTAGGGGAGAAGAGAGAGGAACAAAGGGGATGTAAACAAGTCCCTGCTGCGAGAGCCAGAGGAGCCAATGAGAGCATTAGGAACAGCGAGCACTGATGCAAGAGGCTGGAGGTTTTGAATGTTTTTGAAATATAAGCTTAATAAACATTAGAAATCATCTTTAGCCACGAGTCAGGTTTCTACACTCTCAATATTATTTTTTGGCATTAGAGCTTGGCCCCAATCCTTCATTCAAAGCAAGACAAACTCTCCTAATCTTTGTTTGTAGCTTGGGAGAGACAGTACTTTGTGGTGGTTGTATTTGTGAGGGATTATTGGTTTGGTCTATGTGCTTTCAAATGCTGTTCTTTGCTCGTTACAGACAGCCAAGGACGATCACAGAAATGAAAATGTTCACAGCAACTAATTCCAATGTCCTTCCAGTTACCAGTGGTGAACTTTCTCATGGCCAAGTAAAAATCTTTGAAGTAGAACTGAAAAGTGTTTTACAGCTCCAAGTAATGGGAGAAGTTTTTGCTAGCTGAGACTACAGGGGAATTTTAAACAGAAATGTTGAATTTATTAGGGCAGTGCCCCTCCAGCATCTGTGACACCTGGATTTACTGATGCCGGTGGGGAATCTTAGCAGCTGCTCCAGTGGTCCAGTGCCTTGGGCATTGTGCTTATCCTGTTTCAAACACTGGGCATCCTTCTGCTCCCTTAGATAGCTAATATCCATACACCATTAACAAATTTTGGATAAATATGGTCCTTGTGAGCAAACGGTGGGAGGGGTGTGGGGATCCACATGGTTTATCTGCTCCTCCCCTGGGTGTTGGTTAAGCTCTGCTTGTGCCACTTAAGCTCAACACACAGGTATTGAAAAATAATTCTGTGGGCTTGGAAGGAAAGGAAAAATATTTCTGTTCTTAGAACCCCTTTTTTCTGGCAGTGTTTGAGTTCATGAACTCTGAGCACTAGGCCGGACCTGGAAGAGGAAGGAACAGAGCCTAGTGTGTTATGCAAAAATATGCTCTTTTTTTCAGAGCTAAAATTCTATGTTCTTGAAAGTCTTGGAAGGCTGTTTTTGCCGCTTGTTTTGGAAGAGATTTTGGGCATTTAAGAGGCTTATGTGGGCAGTTTTCCAGAGAGTGGGAAACCAGCAGTACTGCAAAATGTCACTTATGATTCTGGATATAGGCTTTGTAAACCCAGCATTTCGTTTAGAAGGATTGAGAGACTGGACATCCTGATGCACGTCAAGTTGGACATGAGCCCACAGTGTGCTCTTGCTGCAAAAGACTGGTTAACTAGTTTGTTGTGTCATCCAGCTGAGAACAGTGACAGAGCTGAGTCCAGTGGAAATTCTTTTATGCAGGACTGTGCTTTTGTATTGATTTTGTAAAGCACCAGTTAATATATGAATAATAGGCGGGTGTTTATTCTTAAAAGGGCCAGACTGTTCTGCCAGGAAAACCAGAATTCGTAACAGCCTTGAGATATTTTTCTAATTTTGTTCACAATATAAATGATACTTGAATTAATATTCATGTTGGAATAAAATCAGAGGGGACCTTGGTAGTAAACCAGTAAACAATGCAAGGAAAAATGGCTTTTAGGGTTGCATAAAGATACAAAATGACAAGGGGATTGGGAGCTTATTTTCTTCTGTCACATCTCCCAAGAAACCAGAGCGAGTGTTCTGTGCTTGTGTTTTATTTTGCCTTTGCCCAGGGACATTAATTATCCTCAAAGAGTGCACTTGGTGACAGAGCTGTGCATTCCCATGCAGAACACGGGATAGTTATGGTGTGAGGAAGCTGATTACAGGGAAAGCCAGTTATGAAGTTATCAAAGGACAGGGTCAGCTGTGCCAGTGCCTCACCACATGCCAAAGCATGGCTGGCTATTTGACATGTGGGACTAACAGAGCACAGGCTGTGTGATACTGGAAAGTGTCAGATAATTCATTTACTGAAATGGGGAATATTCACTGTACTGTCTAGGGATGGTTGGTGCTGTAGAATAATGGCCTGGCCTTTTCTTCCGCATGTTTGATGTCTTCCCCACTCTTTCCCTCATGATTTAGCAATATCATACCAGGAAGCAAAGCTTCTTTGGCAGGAAGTGTTACTGCTTTATTTGAGCAACCTGAAGAATTCCTGGGAAGATAACCCAACTGGCTGTCACACCAGCAATTAACTAAGTTGATGAGTGCCACCCCTCCATTCCTTTGTGTGAAAATAAGGGATGTTCCCAGCTTAATTACTATTGAACTCTGTTTGTGCAGAGCAAACAGCTCTGAGCAGCTCTGCATTTGCTGTTGAAGCAATAATCCTCTAATAAGGAAGGCATTTTACAGCAATTAATGCAAACTGAACAAGGACTGTTCTTCCAACTGGTCAGTAACTATCACAAAGTACTACCCAGAAGGTCATTATCACTATTAGGAACCTGAATTTTTTTTATTTTTATTGTATCATCTGTCCTCGGACTTTAATGACCAGTGCAGNAAACAGCTCTGAGCAGCTCTGCATTTGCTGTTGAAGCAATAATCCTCTAATAAGGAAGGCATTTTACAGCAATTAATGCAAACTGAACAAGGACTGTTCTTCCAACTGGTCAGTAACTATCACAAAGTACTACCCAGAAGGTCATTATCACTATTAGGAACCTGAATTTTTTTATTTTTATTGTATCATCTGTCCTTGGACTTTAATGACCAGTGCAGCAACTCATTGTTGTTACAACATGATTATCCCATTTTCTTCAGGCAGTTACTGGTATAATCCCAGAGTGGCTGGGGTTGGAAGGGACCTTACAACCCATGCAATTCCACCTCCTGCCACGGGCAGGGACACCTTCCAGGTTGCTCCAAGCCCTTTCCAACCTGGCCTTGAACACTTCCAGGGATAAGGCAGCCACAGGTTCTCTGGGGAACCTGTTAAACCTATTATTCCTCCTTCTTATAACACTTGACCATCTTCTGGATGTGCAGTAAGTCAGCAACTGGCCCATGGCCATCTATTCCTTCAGCTGCCTAGAGGAGAAATTAGCTCATGAATTCCAGTAATGATATTTGTGTTCTGAGATTGTACCAATGGAAGTGAGGACAGGAGACAAAAAAGTGATGGAGGAGGTTTGTTCTGCAGGAGATTATCCTGCTTATCTACAAATTTTTTTGTTTAGTGAAGATGACCATATACATTTTTAGATTGGGAAAGATGACCTGGATCACTGGGAGGAATAGGTGATTCCTGGTTTTCCCATCTCTTTGTCCACCCTTAAGAACCCCTTTTTGACAGAGGACTGGGCTAGGGACAAGTGTCCAATGTTAAGCCATGTGTGCACAGTTTCTTTGGGGATTCAAGTTATTTTGCTTATTCTTGAAGTTAAGGACCACCCTTAAACCTGCCTTTTCTTGCTTCTGCCTTGAGGTATTGCCCTAGTGCCTTGTTCTTTCTTTTCTCCACTTGGGAGCAAATTAACACCTCCCTGGAGAAAAAATATGAAAATAAAAATTGCAGTTTAGGTGAATCCATGCATATATCTAATAAAAGATTGAGTTAATGCTTTTTAACTTGGGTAAAAAACAAGAAATTGATGGACTCTGAAGGAGTTTCAGTTCATCTGGCCACAGGAGAAATCTACTGAGCCCTTTTGGAAGGGAAACAAATGAAGACACCGATGCTTGTGTTGTGCACTAATAGACACTTGACTGGGGGCAAGGGTAGGACAGTACCATTTCTGCTCCATAGAAACCTGACTATGAGTTTCACGGGTGCTGTAAGTAGGCTCAGCCAAAAGCCACTTGCCATTAATTCCAGCTCATAAACTCCAGTGTTGCAGAAGACTGTGCTGGAGACACACGGTGATGAAACAAAACTACTTTGGGGTTTTCAAGAAAAGTAGCAGTGGCAAGAAAAGCAGAAAACAGCTGCAGCTGCCAGGAAATGATAAAGCATCAACATCAAGATGCATCACAGCACAAAAGTCAGTTACTCAATAATTTTTTGGCACACGCAGAGAGTGGCTGAATAGCTGGAGAGGTGCCACTCCAATGGCATTCATGTAAGTAGCTGTCAGCAGTTCAGTGAACATCAATCTGCTCATTTATTATAATTTGAAACCCTTGGCACACTTGTGGGCACTAATGGAGTGGCAGCTATTCAACACTCTGCTTTGGGGCTGGGGGCAGGGGGGTGCCAAGTCGTTTGAGAAGCCAGGACACTCCAGGACAGGTGCATCACCTGGGGCACTGCTGGCACTGCTGCCAAAGGAGTATTCAGAGCCTGAGGCAGCTTGGTCTCTGCACAGAGATGGGGGGGACCTGCAGGTTGGTGTCTAAGAAAAAGGGACATTTCCCACTGGCTTTAATACAGAACATCTGTTTTAAAAGTTCCTGAGCTTTAGGGATATTACTGACCATGTCTGCTCCAGTCCATGTCTTGCTGAGTCCGCATAAGTGGAAGCAGCTCATGTTCTAGAAGGGTTGTGGTGTGTTGGGCTGCTCTCCATAACCTGGATCTTGGCTTCCACACCAGGAGGCAGGAGCTCTGTGCCTCAGGGATGATGGTGACAGATTTCTGCAGTACATGAGTTTAAGCTTCCATAAAATCTCTGCCATAATGGACAGTGAGAGCAACCCCAAAATCCAAGTGCCTCATTCTCACCTCGGTGGTTGCAGTCTCTGGCAGCTGGCTTTAGCATTAACTCCTTTGCTTGATATGGCAGAATATTATCACCAGAAGGGCAGGGAGGGCAACATGCTTTTCTGCTGCTCTTTAGCACATTGGTGTAATATTGTTGTAGCTAAATTGAGTAAGGAAAGGGTTCCTTCAGGAAGCTCAGAGAAAGAATCCCTGAGCTGGGGTTTGGGTGGGGCAGTCAAAACCAGTTATTACCTTCATGGTGGATGTCCCTTTAATTGCTCTGAAATTTACTTTAGGTTTAATCTTATGGGGTTTCCAGTTTTGGAATTAATTCTCCAGTGTGTGTTCTCATTGTCAGAAATGGGGGTGGAAGAGAAACATTGATAGGATAGCTGATAGGGGGAAAAAACCCCACTGACTACTGAAAAACTGACTACCAGTCCTGCCCGTGAAGTCTAGTCTGCTCAGAGTTAATATTTTTTTTCTGCTTGTTTTCTTAGAAATATGACTTGTTATTTTTTCCCCTAGTTTTATGAAACCGATTTGCATCTGAGATGTATTTTCTGGGACCTCGGCAGTGATGGGGCTCGCATTGCCTCTCCAAACAGAGCACCATATGCTTCCTTCTGAGTGTGTTTGCTGCCTCCAAAACTCTCCCAGATAATCTCCCTGGCTGAGTACATGACAAAGTACCAGAAAGGCGTTAGCACACAAATGCTGACACTCCTACAAAAGGGGAGAAGTGATAAATGCTTTACTGTGTAAAGAAAGAGATAAGGATGTATTTTTGGAACCAAGCTGATGGTTGCAATACCTGTGAGTATTTTTATCTTGAGATCAGGAATGTAAGGAAAGGTAGATAGAGACTATCATTAAATCTGCATTGGTTTATTTGAAAAACAAACACTGTATCTGGCTTTCAAAAGTGTCTCTTATCAGAGATGCAAAGGAATTACAGTGGGGTTTTCAAGTGCATCCAAAGATGAGCTGCCTTATTTCCTTTCACACATAGTTAGCAAGAGTTAGTCCCAGATCAAACCTGTGGCTTTTCACTTTAGCAATGGATATTTTTTTGGTTTTCAGTCAGGCAAATAACATAAATGTCATAGAATAGACGTTGTTCAGCCATGCTGGAGAAAAAACACCGCATCTGAGAAATGGCACAGGAAGAAAAATGTCTTTCAGAAAACCCGCCTAGCTGGCTTGGTCCCCGTTCTTGTGGTTTTAGGACTGCCTGTCCATTTTGGGGAGGCTATGTGGATTTTGTAATGTTTGTCTCTACTTCCTGCCTGCCAAAGCTGGCTGGAAATGTGATTTAGGTAAACATTTTGATCTGCTTTGGTTTAAACGGAGCAGCTGCTGCAGGGACAACTCTCCCTGTGGTCCCTGGTCATGCTGCACTCGGGCCAGGACAGGGACAGCTGGTCTGTCTGACACTGAGAGCTCTGCTGTTGGCCCATGGACTCAGGCACACTTTTCCCAGACTGCTGGGAAGTGCTTAGCATGGATACACACATAAGTGCAAACAGTGTGCTTGGAGAGGGATCCTGCAGTTGTTTTTCGCCATCTCCTACACCACACATCTTCACTTGCCTCTGCTCCATCCTACCTGAGATGGTTTGGGGGGCCACTGAACAATGGGAACATTGTTCGATGCATCAACATTGCAGAAACAAATTATGATAAATTACCTTTTGGGCACCTACTGGGAAGGTTTCACAATGATCATTAACCCTCAGAAAGACTTCTGCTTCCTGTGGAGGTCTAATGATTGCACTCCGAGCTCCCAGATAAATCACAGGCTGGGTGGCAGGAGGGCCCTGTCACCAGCAGCGGGGGGAGGATTCCTCACAGGTCATGTTATTATTTTGTTAAATCCTGCAAAAGGAATAAACATCACCTGAAGTCTGGCAAACTACCATAAAGAACACTTGGGTGTTAATCTCCACTGACAGCGGGTAAGGCTGCACAGTGCGGTGCTGCTTCTCTTCTGCCTGGTTGGTCCTTCACTAATTATCAGAGCACAGAGATTTCCCTCCCTTGTTCATTTTGTTCAGCTTCTCCTCATCAGGATCATTTATCTCTTACAGAGGCACTCTCTGTGCTGTTAAGAGCAAGGGCCATAGTTTTACATTTGTAATCCGTGGGCTCTGGCATCCAATTTGCCTCCTGCTGCTGTTCATTGCTGCAGTTGTGTTTATATGAGTGATAAAAGGTAAAGCTGCCCTCCAACTCTTCCTTTGGAGCTGGCAGCCTTATTCCTTAAAACCTAATTCTGCAGTGTCCATCATCTGTCTTCCAAGCTGCTCCTGCTTCTGATTAGCTGTGGGTTACTTGTGGATGGAGGTGTCATAGAATCACAGAATTGTTTAGGTGTGAAAAACCCTTTAACACTGTCAAGTCCAACTGTTCACCCAACAATGCCAAGGCCACCATTAAAACATGTCCCAATGTGCCACATCTACATGTCTCTTGAAGCTCTCCAGGGTCAATGACTCCATCACTGCCCTGGGCAGTCTCTGCCAGGTCTTGACAGGTCTTTCCATGAAAGAAATTCTGCTAATATTTTATCGCAGTTGTCCATCTGTATATACACAGGGCACTGATGGGATCACCCTGGTAACCAGAGCAGCTTTACCCAGCACAGAGCTGCCTTCAGCCTGGCAGCTGAAATTGCCAGGAAGGCAAACTGTGCTGCACTCAGAGTTCTGGTGGGCAGAGGAAACAGCTGCCTGTGTAAGAACCGAAAACAAAACCTAGGGAATATGTCATTTAGAAATGCCTATATGGCTTCTCTACCTTGAAAAGAGAACATTTCACTCCTGCCAGAGCCCTGCACAGGCAGCCCTTCCTGGCATCTGCTTCCCTGGCTCTTTGCAGATCTGCTCGTAGCAACAAGGACATTAATGGGTTTTGTGTTTCTGTAATTGGAACATCATAGCTGTGAGGAGAGGAACAGCAATGCAAGAACAGTGTTTTTAGAAGTAGACAATTATGTTGGATGTTCCTGTTTCCATAAAAGATAGTGGCAACTTAACCAGGAGCTGTAAAACTTGAGTTTTTAAGTTTGCTTCATTACTGAATAGCCCCCAAACCTCCCTGGGAAGGAAGTAATTTGGACTTCAGATGAATTTGAAATTGTTTCATTTTGAAATTAATTTTATTGTAGTTTTGGAAGGGTCAAGATGCACTGAACTACTCAAGTACAATTTTCTCAAACCAAATGTTTTGGTATTCTGAAGTGGTTAGAAATGGGGGTTGCAAACATTCCCAATAATCTCATCTGTAAGCATGATGAATGATGCTATGATTATTTTTCTATGAATAGAAGGATGGATCAAGTGAAATGATCCTGGTGGCACCAGACAGCTCTGACGCAAAACAACTTTCCCCTCTCTAGTTCTGGACCGCCTCTTTATTCCTGGACCTTCAGTTAGAAGCTGCTCATTACCTCCAGTTACCTTTGTAAAACATGACATAGGTCCCTGGTTTTACAAATATATATATATACACACACATAAATATCTATAGTTATATTTTAAGGTTTTTAAGAAGTGTGTGTATATATGCACACCTGTGCCCTTGTAAAGGAAACAGCTTATTCTGCTCTGCATCTGTGGCTCACAAAGGGTCACCGCTTGCCACCCGAGCAGAGTGCACAGTGAAGCACCAGGACTTGATCACATCCTTCTTTGTAGCCAAGAAAAAAACAGGAGGCACCTTGCAGTCAAACACCTGTGGAATAGGTAGGAGGGCTCTGCTGTCCAGCTCCAACATAGTAGTGGAGCATCTGCTGCTGCTGTGCTGTGGAGTGTCTCCTCCACAGAGCCCTGCAGAGCTTTTCCCTGGCGCTGGCCTTGGAAGTAAAACTGGCTGCGAAACCTCAGGGCCAGAGCTGCCAGTGCAGAGATTTGAGATGCAGGTTTCAGTACTTTTACAGAATGTTTTCCAGAAGCAAAAGGTGGAGAAGGGAAAAGGATTTTTCTGCTGCCTTAGACCTTTACAGAGCTTTCCACCCTTACTTATGTGCTGCAGAGTGATGGTGAGTAAATAGCCTTACAAAGCTGTAAGTGATGTGTAATGCACTGACTGCCCAAATGGATCTGTGTCCCCTCTGACAGATCCTTTCCCTGCAGGGAACTGCTCAGTGCTTGGGGAAGGGATCGTGGACTCCTGCTGTGAGCTGATGGCCCTGGCTCTGCCTTCCTGAGGACAGTAGTTTTGAGAGCCCAGGCTGCAGGGTCTGACCTCAAACCTCATCCATGGGAGAGCATACACTGCTTATGGTGTTTGGATTGGTGGGTTGTGGCAGGAGGGTGTTCTGTGTGTCATCTTGCTATGAATGAGGGTCAGGGTAAGTCTTGACAAGGGATCCCACGTTCTAACCATCAGTTTCTATTTTGATAAAAATCTATTTAACTTTTGTACGTGCTTGCTCTGCTGCCTCGGTCTGGGCTGAGATGCAAAGTTCTCCTCTCTGAAATCATCAAGCATGTCTTCAGCTACACCCAAGTGCCGTAGACATACAGGTGAAGAATTGGAAAATTCCTCTATTTTCAACTTCCTCCCTTTAATATCTGTTGTGCAGTCCTTCTGTCTTCAGGGGCTGGGACAGCTGTCACCTTTTGGGGCTGAACAAATAATTATGTTGCAATTGGAGGGATCCAAACCTCTGCACGTCCTGCCAGAAGGTCCAACAGGAACACAAGCCAGGACTATCTGCTGCTGCAATTGTTGGGTCTGGGTGTGAATGACTGGGGAGCAGATGCTGCTGCTGAGATGCTGCTGGCATTGTTTTTAGTCCTCTTGCAGAGCCCAGTCTTGCTGTGCTTGAAGAAAGTTCTAATTTGCAATGCATTTCCCATCTTGACTGAAGACAAATGATCATCACTGGGTATGACAAGTGCAGCAGAGATTTGGCCCAGACCACCAGAGTCTTACAGATAAGGCAATTACTCATTTCCTGCATCACATACAAATGTCCTCCTGAGTAGTACACCGAGGTGGGATTGCATCTGACAGTTTTCTTGGGCATCTTGAAAGGGAGATAACCTGAAGATATGTGCATAATTTTGATATTTGTAATTCAAGTTCCTATACCTTTCAAAATACAGTGTGTTACTCCTATAAGGTCTGTGTTGTGGGACAAGTGGTTTTGTATGTGTAGTTCAACAGCTAATTCCTTTTGAATTATCAGGTGAGAGTGGACAGACTGCAAGTGGATCCTGCCTATTTTAAGTCAGTTCCTAACTAAGAAGGTAACAGGACTAAGAGTTAGTGGTGCATAAGAAATGATGCAAAAGAAGGTTAAAACACATACTTTTCTCCAGTAGGACAGAATTTTAGCACCTGCTCTCTAATGCTGCCACAAATGCTGGTGGGCAGCAGCACCTGCTCTTCTCTCCCTAGCCCAGGTAAGTGCCATTTCTCAGAGTGCTGAGGTGTCCTGCTAATTGCAGCCTTTCCATGTGGAGCTGGATGTGAAGGAGTGAGATAGGGAACAATGAGGACCCCACTGATGCCATTTTCTGTCCTAGTTTTGGCTTTCTTACAGCTGTTTTCAGGCTCAACTCTTCCTTAAAGCTGATCTTTCTGCTCCAGGCTCCTCCATCCTTTTTATCAATAGTGCTCATCTGATTGAGCTGTTGCTGACTAACCTCAGTGGGAAAAAGAGAAAACTATTGGAGCTTTTCAGTGATTTGCCTGTTTGAAGCTCCTGGAAGGCTTGTGCAGTGCATCCATTTTGTTATGATACAACATCAGGGGCTGGGTTTTTTTTAATTTTTTTTTTCCCCAGGGTTATATTTTACTCCATGTGCTCAGTTTTTCTAATGAATTAAATGCTTTTGCCGGGTCATTGTGCTCTTGTTGGGATGCTGTCAGAAGGATAGTGAGGCATCTTTGAGAGAATGCAGGGTTCCATTGAGATGTGCTTGGGGAATCAAATCTGCCCCTCAGAACAGCCTCTGCAGGGCTTCGGCCCCTCCGTTCTCAGAGAATTTATCCAAGGACAGACATGAGTCATGGTCGTTTCCTCTTGGCACAAGGACATTTAGGAAGATAATAGGTGGGGAAAAGAACAGTTGATCCTGAGGCTGAAACTGGAAGCCTTTCTGAATATAAATTAGCATGTGACCTCAAAGTGTCCTGGTTCCTGTCTGCTTGGCAGCATCTCTCATTGCCTGAGTCCAGCCTTTGTTTTTGCTTTGTCCCTCTGTCACTTCCACATTGGGACCCTCTTATTTGTCCTGTTACTGGTAAAAGCATGTGCTAACGTGCAAGACAATGTAGCCTATCTAAAAACAGGTGCCCTTCATCCCATTCTGTAGTGAAAGGAAAATCCTGTGTTAATTCTGCAGGGCTTGGCTCTTGGCTTCCTTCTGTTTTCACTGGGCATGGACAGTTTGTTTCTGTAATGGAGTTCCTGCTTCAAACTTATTTCCTGAAATCTCTCCCAAGCCAGAGAAAAATGAACTCTTCATGTTCAAATATGGTCAGAATTGGAGAGCTTGTAGCATCCACATCAGCTCCCTCAGCTTCTGGTACAGCAGTTCCTTGGTGCTGCCACCTGGTCCAAGGAAGATGAGGAACCATCCAGCTGGAGCCTTGACTGAGCAGTTGGGGTAGGACAAGTGTAAGGGCCTGGCAGCATTTGTGCTTTTGTCACTAAGTCTTTTGCCTGCACACAAGCAGGAGGGTTTTGTTTTATATACACAAATTATGTGAGGGGCTACCATAAAAATACAGGAAAACTGCCTGGCTGGCTGAGGATACCTGCCAAGGCCTGGGCTTCTCTATTTGCTGGAATGCAGCTGAGGGGGGTGCAAAAAGCATCATTACAAAGAGTCTGGACTTTTGTTGTCAATTCCTCCTGTCGCTGAGTGTTTAATAGCTGGAGCCCAGCTCCCCCCTCTCCTGTCACTGGAGATCAGGAAGAATTTCTGTGAGGCTGTTGTGCTGGTGCGGTACAAGCAGAGTGTCAGTGCAATCAAACAGTCACAACGGCCCTTCTTAATCAGAGTGTACAGTTTATTTTTTACATAGTAAATTTGCTATGATCTAGGTCAGTGCTTGTGACACTAAATTCCCCTTCCAGAAAACCAAAACTCACAAGGGCTTTCAGACTTCCATATTGTAGGGTGTCCCTAGCCAGATTTTGGTACTCAGCTCTCCAGAAAAAAAAAGTTTGGCTTTATTTTTCCGACTTACACTTGCTGTCCTTTTCTTTGCAAAGCTCAGAGTACCAAGTTTGCTTTTCCCCCCAAATTTCATTAATCATGAACTGCCTTTTGCTTTGAATAAGAAGGTCACAAGGAGAGCTGTGGTCAATAAGTACAGGGCAAAGGAGTAACTAGGAATATTGATTGGAAATGAAGGCCTGGTATAATAAACTGCTATCTGGAAGGAAGGCTAAATGGGCAGGGAGAGCCCTGATCTGCTATTCCCATGGGATTTCAGAACTGAGTAAGAAATGATTTTTTTCTTTAATTTTATTGAATCAATTTGTGGTAATGTTACCAAATTTCCTGTCATAGCAATGCTCTGGCCTCTGAAAGTAGGACTTGCCATTTTTTCCCGCAGCCTTGGGCTTGGTTCAGGGCACCAGCCTGGTGTGCTCATGTGCTGCCATTTGTCCTCACCTACTTTCATATTAATTTGATGTGTCATGATAAAAATGGGGTGACTGAACAGTTTCAATTCTTGGCAAACTGTATTTAATGGAGTTGTTGGGGAAAGCAAGCAGTAAAATTTGCTTCCTCTAGCAAGACTTGGCATGGCCCTGGTTTGTCAGGTTGGATTCCTCAGTGCCACGTCACATTAAGTGACGCTGCAGGTCAGGACTGAGCTGTGGCTGCCCAACATTGGAGCTGCAGAGAGTCCTGCTGCCCAAATTCAGAGTGTGATGAAAGCATCTGTGGTTACACAGGTGCACTAGCTGTGAGGCCGGTGGTTGTGGCTGTAAATACATATTGAGATTTCCTCTGCCCTGAGCCCCAGCTCTGTAAAGACATTTCTCTTAAGAGGACAGACTGTGGGAGCTGGGCCTGGTTAATCTGGAGAAGAGATGGCTGAGAGGGGATCTCATTAATCCATATAAATATCTCAAAGGTGGGTGCCAAGAGGATAATGTCAGACTCCTTTCAATGGTGCCCAGTGATAGCGTGAGGAGCAGTGGCCATAAACTAAAATGTAAGAAGTTTCACCTCAACATGACAAAGATCTTCTTTATGTTGAGAGTGGCAGAGCACTGGAACAGGTGCCCAGAGAAGGTGTGTAGTCTCCCTCTCCAGAGACATTCCAAACTCACCTGAACACACCTCCAGGTGACCCTGCCTTGGCAGGGGTTTTGAACTGGATGATCTCCAGAGGTTCCTTATTTGTTTGTAGGAGACGGACACTGGAGTCAGAGGTTCAGCTCCCAGTGGGTCCTAGTGAGTGCTGTGCTTCCCCGTGGCAAACAGGCACTGGAAAAATCCGTTTGCTTCTTGCTGCTGTGACCAAAATGTTGAAACCAAGTTGTGTTGATGGGAGTGGAATCTAGAATGTTCTCCCTAGAAGTCCTCCTGCCAGGGCTGGTCAGGATCGCATTCACTGTGTCACAGGGTTGGGGCAGAGGGTGGTGACAGGAGCTGTGTGGCACTGGGATGTGCCAGGGCCCGGAGTGTCATCCCTGCAATGCAGTAACAGGTCCTGGGCAGTTTGCCAGTACAGTCACCAGACCCACACCACACCCTGAAGCAGCTCATGGCCAGTACAGATGGGATTGTTGCTTACTATTATTATTTAAGTTTATGCATGTTTGCCCAATGTTTCCAAAAAGGTGTTTTGGCATGAGCTACAGTCTCTAATTCTTATGACTTCTCTGTTTTTCTGAAAAACCATATAACACCTTATTTACTAATGAATGTTATGAATAATTAAAACTAAATTGCAACTCTCAAAAAATGACAACAAGAAGAGAGGGGGTGAGCTCCTGTCTTTGCTTCCTCGAAATGGGAATATTGGAGCTTCACTGTCCATCTCGCTGCTCTTCTACATGGAAAGATTTTAAAAGCTCATGAGCAGATTTTCAGGAGCCATCAGACCTGGGGCATTGAGAGCCTCCATTACTGTTGTGCTCTCATAGCTGATCTATTATTACAGCCTCTTGCACTTTGTGCAAAGCAATTAAAATGAATAAGTGTACTCTGATCTAATATGCAAGTCACTTTTTGGCATGCAATCATTCATCATAAATGCACATAAAACTAGAATTCAATTAATCAGCTCATACAAAGAATCTGTCTCTTGCTATTTTTTCCGAATACATTTTTTTCTTTGAATAAAAATGTAGTTGTCAGTGCAAAATATCAAACCAGAGCCACATAACAAATAACTATGGATTTGTAATTAAACCCAATAAAGCCTAAGATGGAGTATAAAAGGCAGAGAGCTAAAATCCAATTAAAACTTATTATAAGAAATACAATGCCAGGATTTTTTTTCAGGTGGAGAGCAGCATACTCTGGTTTGTAACAAAACACTGGTATTGGGTTTGATAATGAAACCTGAGGTATGATTCTGGGAGCATGGAGCAAACAGCTAATGGCAAGAGGAGACAGTGACATATGAGGGAGGTGGGGGAATGGCCCCGTTATCTACTGCTGTAATCAGAGGCCGGTTATGGCTGTTTCCCCTCCTGTCTATGGGTGTACTTGACTCGGAAGAAACAAGTTATTAATTCTTGTTACACAAGATGGCAGCTGGTATTACTTGCATTTCTGTTTAGGAGAGGAGAGAGATTCCTTTTTGAAGGTCTTTGGCCATTAGTGCAGGGTGCCTGGAGTGGTGGGTGCCCACCCTTTGGTGAGGGATGAGGGGGCTCTGCTGAGCCGGGCAGGGAGGACACACTGGAGAGGGGAGAAGGCAGTGGCTTCTCAGGATCAGGGTCATGTTTCCAGCTGCAGCAAAGCCCATGCTACTGCCCTCCCTGCCTGCCAGAACTCAGGAAGAAGGGAGCTGTTCCCATGATGGGTGAGTGGTGGCAGCTCTGCTGTGCTTGGTGCCCAGAGAGGGAGGAGTGAAGGGCTACTCAGGGACCTGAGCCCTCTCCCCAGACCCTGGGCTCAACCTCCTTCAGGAAGCACAGGAGAGCCTGGGCTGAGCCCTACTCCTTTCAGAGCAGCCACATCATTTTTAACCCTGCTGGTGCTCGAACCTCCTTTGCAGTGGAAAGTGCCATCCCTGGGAATGGATGTTGTTGTCCCAGGTCTCTAGTTTTTTGTGCCATAAACATTCACCCGAGCAGAAGGAGGGAGGGAGACAGGACTTTCTGGTGCTTAGAGCCAAGCAGAGAGGGGAAAGCCCCATGTTTTGGGTGGTACCTCAAAGAATATTATGAATCTTTGAGGAGGACC
Source organism: Neodrepanis coruscans (assembly GCA_013400695.1). Classification (NCBI taxonomy): domain Eukaryota; kingdom Metazoa; phylum Chordata; class Aves; order Passeriformes; family Philepittidae; genus Neodrepanis; species Neodrepanis coruscans. The sequence goes on along the minus strand of VYZS01042321.1, from coordinate 7,657 downwards.
TTCATCCTTCCACATGCAGCAGGTCGATGCTCTGGTGTTTAACCTGCTTTTACTCACTTCTGAGCCCCAAAAGTACTTGATTGACCAAATCCATTTGACTGGGTCACTGGCAGGGAGAGATGAGCAAAAGGTTTACTGTTGAGCACCTCAGGGGCTGGCCTGTCCTCCTGGTGATGCTCAGGCAGCTCCAGGAGCAGCTGGTGCTCCATGGGCTCATCACTGCCTTGAGAACCACACCAGTCAGTGGCCTCTCTACCCATGGATTAATCCTGGGTGCTATTTGCCTCTTGAGGGTTTTTATCATGCCTGGAAACATCACAGAGATTTGATCTTCCAGCCCTCACCGCCAGCATCCTTCATTCTCTGTGTGTGCCTGGCTGGGGAGATCAGGGCTGGGAAGGAATGAATACTGTTGGCCAGGGAAGGACTTTCACTGTGGTGAGCAGCCTGAGGGAGAGAGGTGTCACTGCTGCCTCTGGGAAAGAGGGAGGATAACAAACCTTCAACTTTGTCCAAGACGGACTTCACACACAGACCTGACTGTAATCATTATTTCTCAAAGGGAAATAGTTACAAATATATATCGTGTTGTTGGGTTTTCTTTTATTTTGTTCCCAGTCAGAAAGCTTCTTATATATGGAAAATAAATGCTTGAAGTTAATGTAGTCTGAAAACAACTGGACTTTGGCTTAAAATGGAGAAAAAATAGACTAGATCTTTCTTCCCAGATTTTGCATTGTTGCAAAATAACTGTAATTATTCCCTTTTTTTTTGTTATGGAGTTCTTCCATTGTGCAACATGTAATTCTCTTAACCAGCAGAGTATGCCTGACCTTTCATTTCATCCTGACCCTACTCTTTTGTAAAAATTTGATTATAGGCACAACTCCCATGTGCCTATTTTATGTCTTTGTAGTGTTAATGGTCTATTGAATAATACCCAACTACTCTGTTTAGCCCTTTTGTTTCTGCTAATGGCTGTCATTGGTTTTCCAGCCTGGTGTTTCTTCACCTCCAGTGTGACTCTCGTGGATCAGCCTGAGCCAAACTGAGAATGTCAGCTGGGCTTAGTGACATATCAAACAGGATGTGCTACTGCCCTTGACTTTCCTAGGTCTCCTCCACATTTTGAGTACCCAACATCCACCCCCCTCATCCCTCACTGTTTGTTCTTCGTGGTAGGGAGGGCTCCCTGGAGGGAGAAACCCTGGTTTTTGCACCTCATGGGGCAGCTGCATCAGACAAAAGGCATTAATGGGTTAAATACTGGAATCTTCTGCAGCCAAAATTGGAGATGTTTTTTCAAAACAGCTCTTCTGTAAATGTGCGAAGTGGTTTTGAGCTCTTTAGCAAGTTCAGCGCTCATGGGGTGACCTTTGAGCAATCATGAAAGAATGAACAGTCACAGACACCATGGATGGCTTCAGCTGGTCCCAGTTACCCGTAGCTCTTAGGAAATCCTTGATTAGAATTCAGATATAATATAATCTCTCTTTATCAGCTGTTATTAACAACACCTGTAGCAAAACAATAGGGGAATGAGGTGACTCTTCTCACCAGCTGAAGAGTCAGAGAAAAGGCACCTGAAATCAGACAGGGAACAAGATTCCAGTTTGTGTGGCTGAATTTGAGGTGGAAAGAATACACTGTCTTGGGGTGATTTGGTATTTTTTGTATTGAAACAAAATACTAAGCATTTAGCCTAGAGACTGTCAGAGACAAAATCCCAGTGTTCAGCTCTTTGTGCCTTACAGCCACATTCATCCCAAGATGTTTTCTGCCATCTATTAATTCACTTGCCACACAACTCCTGTCTCAGAACTCTGACCCTCATTTAGCAGCTTTAACCTCAGCCCGTTTCTCTGGTAGTTAATAATGTCCCTGCGCAGGTGCTCGTGGCGTGTGATCCATCCTTGCTCTGCAGGCTCTTCTTTAACAATTAACAGCATTAACAATACTCTCAATATTATGTTAGTGGCTTGGGCATCACTCTGCTTAGGTGCACGGTCTGTAATTGAAACCATCTGTTTGAAGGTTTCTGTTCTCGTTTCTGTTCTCTCCAGCTTGCTGGCAGAGCTGCCATATCCTGCTCCTGGTGTTAAGCAGAGCTTATGTAGAATTTCTACCCTCTATCCCATCTAACCCTGCCCTTTCTCAGTGGGAAGGCATTACCCCTTGTCCTGTCACTCCAGGCCCTTGTCCAAAGTCCCTGTCTTCAGGATGGAGAGAAGCACCTGCTTCCCTCCTTATAGGTACCAAATTCTTTCTCAGGGAAGTCTACAGCTGGAGTGCCTATCAGGAACAACTGTTTGGAAGCAGTGGCTAGCCTGGCCTTGGCAACCTTGTGTGGGACACCTGTGGGTGTCATTTTTGTGAGGAGTGGGGAGGTTGGTCTGCCCTCTCTTGGGAGATTCATTTTGGCTTCATCCCCAGCCAGAAACCAGAGCTGGCATCGCTGCGAGGGCTGCCTAAGCCCTGCAGAATTATGCATGCAAGCTACTTCTGAAATTAGCTGCACATGTTTATATTAACATGAAAATAAAGCAGCTTCAAATAAACCACAATCTGAAAATGTCTCTTCATTAAGTTCGGTTTTATGGCATAATTGATTTGGGGGGTCTGTGCGTGGCTGGCGCCAGCTCTGATTACCTTCCTGACGCTGAAGGGATCTGCAACAATCACACTGATAACAACCCATTGAACATATTCAATTAAATTACTGGTAATTTTCAAATGGCTCAATATTGCACATGGGTTCGTTTAATTTTTATGTAAATTCTATCCCTGATTTTGCAAAGTCTTAATAGTTTAACAGCAGATTAGGGTAAATTATTTTAATTGAATTTTATGTGAATTTTTTCCTTCTGCTTTTAAGAAACCCATTCATAAAAAAATTTCTTTTGGATGTTCTGCACAGAGAGAACTGGATGCCAGCCCTTCCAGCTCCACTTTAGGCCACCATACACTTGAAATCCAGGGAAATCAAAATGTTGCTCATTTCACATGGGAAGTGAAATGTTCTCATTTTGCTTCAAATCAGGAAGATATATACTGACTTTGGAAATGGAACTAGAGGAGAGCAAAGGAGTGATCAAATTTGGGGACACTTATTCTTGAGGGTGAATACTTTGAGGATTTGGGCTACTTCTTGTCTTCCTCAGGTGGATTTTTGCATTGCTGAGATTTAGATCAGAATTCCAATGTTTTGACTTTGAACTGTTTCTCACTGACCACTTCCTTCAAAACAGCATCTAAATGGTACCTAAAGGTTGGTATTGCCAGGACCCATCTCCATGGGCTCCATTTTATGTTCCCATGTGGACACCAAATCCATGCCTTGTGTGGTATCACTGGTTGGTGCAGCCTGTGCTGTGACATCCATGTGGAGCCACTAGGATTGTTATATGCAGTATTTAGGACAATTAGGTGATTTATTCTCTTTGGTTTTCTAATCTTTGCTTTCTGTTTATTTTTGTCTGTCTTTTCTAGTAATTATCCTGTTAGTACAATATTTTAAATGTCTTAACAAAAAAAAATGTCAAAGGATTTCTCCTTGGCTAAGTGTGCCAACAGTAATCACTGCTAAGACTGGAACAATTGGAATAAAAGAAGTGTCTCGCTGCTAATGATCCCTCATTTGTATTAAAATAATTTCTGCAGTTATTTCAACTAATGCTTATCTACGATGTTGGGTTCTGGAATCCAAGTACATGTGTGGGAAATGCTGAGCTGTTCTGCTCTGCTCATCACAGCACTGAGAGCACTGTGCGCTCATGGAGGTCATATCAGGAGACTGGGGCTACCTGTGCTGGAAGTGATCAGTGGGAATTATACAGATCCAAGATCTAAATCCCCCTGATCTCAGAGAAGTCACCTGAATCCCTGGCATGGATCTTACCTTTTTTGGCCTTTTTTCTTTACAAGAGGAAGTATCCTCAAGTTGCATCAGAGAAAGTTTACATTCGGTATTAGGAAAAACAGTCACAAAACGGGTTGTCAAGCATTGGAAGGGGCTGCCCAGGGAAGTGGTGGAGTCACCAACCCTGGAGGTGTTAAAAAAATGTGTGGATATGATGTTTAAGGATGTGGTTTAATGGCGAACATGTGTTGGTGCTGTGCTGACAGTTGATAGTTGAACTTGATGGAGCAGGTGCAGGAGGTGGTGGGAGTCCCCTCCCCACCCTTTAGTTTCACCTCTCGTACACAATTTACCCTTATACAGTGTTTGAATCTCTCATAGTCTTCTTCTATGTGTTTCATAATCTCAAGAGACATATCTTTGCACCTTGTTAGGAACCAAAGATGGATGTCAGATTTGGAAGGAGGAATGAACGATTATCATCCACTCTCACTGTTTGTGTAGGGCTGCAACTCTAAAAGGGCTTGGGCCACAACTTTGAAATGGTTTTATAAAAGGTCCTGAATTATTCAATGTAAAAAGGGCACTAATTATCATAATTGACCCAATGAGGGCAGAGGAGGCAGTGTGCAGGGAAGAGTATGACAGGGCTGCATGGAATGAGGGGGCTCCTGAAACTTGTGGGGGTCTGCGGAGACTCACAACTTTTTAAAGCCGTTGGCCCAGGGAAAACTTTCTTGTTTCAGGTTTGTTTCTTTTAAGCATTTCTATTTTCAAGAGATGTTTAGACACCAGAACATAGTTATTTTTAGATCCATTTAGGAGCATGTTTTTGTGAGGCTCCTGTTTCTCAGCTCCATTAACGAGCTTTCTGGGGAAGCCGCTGCATCCCAGCGCTCCCTGAAGATGTTCCTGAGAGGTTGGTAGTGCGTAAAGCTCTGGAAATGAGCAGATGAGACTGTGAGTCATGACTGCCTTCCTAATGCACTGCAAAGTGATCAGTGGTGATGAGTAATTGGGGTGTATTTCAGTGAAGAGTCCCAGGAATATTTATGCATTTGGGGCTGAGCGATCTGTGTAATCTCAGATCCTCTAATTCACTCAAACTGGTGATTTGTACTTTGGGTGGCTGGTTACAAGGAATTGGAAGAAAAATCAGTTTCGGGTATAAGTAGATAATATTTTGGATGTGAAATATGTCTCAATACAATTCTTATGTTAAGAAGAGACAAATGTGGCTTTCGAGATCTGACAAATGATGTCACATTAAGCAGAATATTTTCAAATGTTCAAACCAAGTAAAGTTAGAATTTTATTATTTTTCCTCAGGGAAATAAATTTAGATTTAAAGAAACTCAAAACATTAGTTGCAGACTATTTCTACTCAGGGAAACTTCTACAGACTTTGGACAGAATGTTTTTTTTCACATGTTGTTGTATTCTGCCCAGCTCAGTCACACATGGCCTCATGTTCTATGCCTCAGTTTCCCCTCAGGAAGGTGTTCAGCAGCTCTGAGGTTCACTGGGCTGAAGAGCCATTGGTAGAATGGGAACAGGGGCATAGTAGGAGACAGGCAGTTGATGGGACAGTGATAGGAGCCATGGGCAAGCCCTGGCCCCTCGCTGCTCCTCTGTGCCAGGGAAGAGGGACCAGGGATTATACAACTTCTGCTTAGTGCCTTCAAAACCAATATGCTTGTTTAATGAGAAAGTTGTCTGGATTTTGGATTTACTGTTGTTCAGCCTCTTCCCGTGGAGGTGCATTTTTAGCTCCCAATATCCCCGTTGTTGTGACTGTTGCTGCCGTGGTGTGATCAGATGTACTGAGATCTGGGGAAGGTGGGCACAACAGAAGTCTTCAAAACCTGTAATTAGATATCTAATATAAATAAATAATATTTATTTATATTTTTAATGGAAGAAGCTGAAATCTGAGCTCTCCATGTTCTGTCTGTCCCATATCCCCAGGGGGAGTTGTCTATGGACAGGGAGGTGAACTCTGATTTTCTGCTTGTCCCTGTTTTCACACATATCCCTGCTGCTGTTCTTTGAAAACAGTACAAAAACATATATTCAAGGTTTTTTTAATTTAAACACAAGATTCAGTCTTGTGGGAGCCTTATGAAGGATGTGGTTGTGTTATTGGGAGAATTTACTGGAGTAATTGTGAAAAGGGATCACAGCCCTCAGCCAAATGCTTCCAATGTGGGTTTATAAAGCCAAAGGTACCACGTAGCTTATGTGTATCTGGATGTCTTTAAGAATCTCCTGTGAAATTTAGGGGTTGGTCCAGTCCTAATTGCTGCTTAATTTCATTATCCATCATCACCGGCTCAGGGCTGCCCCAGTGATGGGTGGCTGGAGCTGTGGCCGAGAGCCAGGTGCTCTGTGTTAACTGATAAATGATCAATCCTGCTCCTTGCACAGGAGGTGGGAGGGGCAGGGGGCTCTTATTTAAGTTTGGCATTTTCAAAGGGAATCTTGAGCAATCCTTTAGAAACTTGACGGGAGTCTCCTGCTTTGTGTTCTACAAGCTTTGATCCTGTGCAGGGCAGGAGACCAGGGGGATAAGCCCGTGGGGTCTCTTTTTGTAAACATCCCTTCTAGCTGGGCAAAGCTGGAGCACCAACAAATATTGATATTTTATGCACTGGCAGATGCAAGGTGGCAAACTTAGGGGAGAAATGAGAATGTGTGCAAATAAATTGCTCCAGGAGGAATTTTCAGAAGTTAGATTTTTAAAAATAAATGTAAGAATACGTAAATTAACTTGGCAAAACTTAACAATCTGCACAGATTATCAACTGGACAGGAAGAAAACTGACTTTTTTCAACAATGATTAAAAAGTAAAATGTGAACATGAAAGAAATGGGGATTTGGGAACATGATGGATGTGGAAACTAATGGGGTTTTGCTTATGTTTTCCGTTTTTCTGTTTGAGAAGTACATCAGTATGGAAAGCTGTTAGACTGTGGAAGCTTATGCTGAATATAAATCCCTGGTACCTGAGGTGATTGGCAGGGGCTAGATGTGCCCCCAGAATTAAGAGTGGCAACAAAAGCCTGTTTGGGAGGGAGTTCGGCTCCTGTTTGGTTTGGGTGTGATATTTAGATGCCTTTTGTGTTTGCTGGGCTTTTTGTTTTGAGCTTCTTTTGTTGTTTGGTTTGTTTTTTTTTGTTTTTGGCTTTTCAGTTGTTTTTTTTTTTTTAAGCACTAATTAGAGAATTAGGAACGCTCACCTCCCACACATCAATTTGTCATGTTCTGCTTTGGCACAGTAATTTCAATAAAGGATTTTGCAGTCTCCCTGTGATGCACAGTCAGTTTAACACAGACACACCGAAAGCAGAAACGTTATTTTATTATGAATACACAATTGGAAATGAGAAAAGCACAGCAAAGTTGTGCACAAGAGCTTGTTTACAAATAGAAACACCCTTCCTACAGCTGTGATGAAGTGGGGGTGTTTTTTGCAAGAGTTAATTTTTGTACCATGCTGTTTCTGTGCAGGTGGGATGAGCAAAGTGGAGCAGTGTCCCCTGGGCTGAGGCAGTGTTCTCTCAATATGAGGGGTTTTCTGGTTTCTAAATCTGTATCCATTAACTTTGAAAGTAATTTCAGCAGCTCAATGTGAAGAGATCTTCACTGACAATTCACTATTAAATTATACATAGAGATACCAATGGGCAGAATAGGCTCAGTGTGAGGGGTAAGAGTGATGCATGGCCAAATGTGGTTCACCATTCTCTTAGTCTTCATGTTTTATGTCAGAGCCTTTTAATATAATTTAATTTTGC
>VYZS01042311.1:6598-20488 GCA_013400695.1 Neodrepanis coruscans | reverse complement strand
TTCGTGTCCTGATGGCTAAAATGGGGAGCTCAGCCTCTGAGAGGCGAGGTGCAGGCTGGATTGCTGCTTTCTGGATAACCATTTGCTGACAGAGTTGCTCACATGAGCAAATAACTACTTGTACTTTTTGCGTCCCTGCAATTAGAGAGGAACAGCCTACTCTGCATTGTTAAATACTTACTAATACCTTCTCTTTGAGTGGCACAGCACCTGTATACTTCAGACAACTGATGCCACCATGCTGCATAAATTTACTGTGGAAGTTATGTAAGTCAACATTTGCAAGTCTGTATCTGAGTCCTCATTTAACCTCTTAAGCACAAATGTCCTGATGTTTCAAGGGTTTGTAGAATTCCTGCATTTATGTAATTCCTTCATTTAACAGCTGAAAAGTTGGAAAAGTAGACTTTTAGTCTCAAAGTCCTTCCATCAGCAAATTCCAAGCTTGACGCAGCTCTGACACAGCTGTGCCTGAGCACTTGGGAGTAGAGATTGCTGCTGCGGGGCAAAGAGGAGCCACTGAACATTGGCAGTTTCTGCTTGTCAGTCATGACCAAACTCTTAAATGTTGAGGTTTGTACCTCTGCTTTATATCCCCCTTCTCACCCTGGAGCAGCCCTGCTGTGCAATACCCATTTAGATAGGAAACACGATTGTCTGACACTAGAAGAGGATTTGGGCACTAAACTGGTGAAAAGTAAAATTTGAGCAGAATTAAAATGCATCAGAGAGTCCTCAGGAGCCATTTCCAGTGCTGTACTAGGATGTGTTTGGCTCAGAAGTGCTGAGAATATTTTGCTGCTCTGTGACAGTGCCCAGATGCCACACAGGACCAGGCCATGGCCAAGTGCCTCAGGACAGCTGTCTCAGGACATCGGTGGTTTGCATATGGTGGTGTATTTTAATAGCAGGCTCTCGTGCACAGAGGTCACATGGGGGAANCCCAAGTGTGAGCACTGTGGGCACATATTCAGTTTCCCCCTGGGGTGCCCTGGGAGATATGAGACAAACCCTCCTGTGATGTAATGGTCGATGCTGGAATACTCATGATAATGAAGGCCGCCACAAGCTTTATCTGCTAGAGCTGTGTGGCTGCTGTGTCACTAAATGAAATTAACTTTGGTGACTAAGGATGTCAAATACCTGATATAGAACTTACCTTTGTTCCAGGGAACTAGTGGCAAAGTAAAGGATTTTAAAAAAATGTTTGATGTATTACATTTCCCAAAGCCATGAGCTTTTTCTTCTATATTTGATTTCACCAGGTATGAGTACTGATTGACTCATTTGTAATTACCATTTTGTACACAACCCTTCTTAATTTCTAAATAGTGTCCTAGTCGCAGGTCAATAATTGCTTTGTAAATGCCAAATATTTGGACTCTGAATGCAGTGTCCTACCCTTCTAGTGGGAGTTTTCTCCAACTGTACTCTCCCTTCCTCCTTTCTGCCCACAAAAATCACGTTATCTGCATGGGAGCTCCTTTTGTCAGGCACTTCCCCTTCCAGTGGTCTAACAAGTTGAATAAAGTTGTTGAGCAAACTCTCTACCCAAACACAAATTAATCTCTAAACTTTCCCAGCAGAAACATTGAAATAGCCCATTTGGATCAGTCTCCTCTGTCAATAAATGATTCTGCCAAGAGATTTCCAATGCCCAGCTCCATTGGTAGTGGTTTTCACAAGTGTTCTCCTAATAAAGTGACACTTTATTCAACCTTGACATCACTGCCAGTGGACATGTTGCATCTTCTCACCTCACTCAAACAGAGTCTCTGTTGCCATTTTCAAGAGGGTGTTAATGTGTGCTGCCCACTGAGATGGAAGGAGGGGGATGGTTTTTTCTCAGTAGTGATGCCTTAGGAGGAGAAGGTCTATGTTTGTAAGGTTGTAAATGAAATAACTGGCCGGAGCTTGGTTTGCAGCAGGTTAAAAAATCTTACATTGTAAGATTAATAAAATCCCCTGGAACCTTCAATTACGACAATTTGTGGAGAATTATGTTTTTCTGCAGGTCTGGAATTGCCAGAGACAGATATTTCTGCCTTTGTGTGTATAAGAGCAAATGACTGGAGTCAGAAGCGGATCACTCTAATGTTATCTGACAATGGGTGTGTGGGATTTTCCAGCACTGAAATCAGTGAGCTATTCAAAGTTTCTGCACCAGCCCCTGTCTTTCTTTCTGAAATTCGAGCTTACAGAGTCAAAAGAAATTTGTGGAAGTTGGGATCTGCCTCTCAAAGAGGCAAGGTGCTACCCAGCTTTGCCTCTCTGCAGGTCAGCACTTCTCAGCTGTGGCTGGATCCAGGAGCAGGGAGAGAGTGGAGAAGGAAGGGAGTTGTGGCTTTGGCTGCTTTGTAGTTCCCAGCTTTACCTTGCTGCCAGTCACATCCCTCAGGGCATTAATTTTTACTCCTTTGCCGCAGGTTGTTGCAGATTTGCCCAGAGTGGGGTTTAGGGGCTCCCATGTTATAATCTGTAAGACCAGGCATGACTCTTTAATTGACTCTGGTGTTACTTTTCTGAGACATAGGGTTGAGATAACACTTCTGTCCTACACAGTTCTGTAGGAATGGCGGTCCTAGCACATGCTTTTGAGAAAACATAAGGTTCAGTAAAAATGCTGGGGTCTTCTAATGCATTCTTTCTTAGTAGTCTAAGGTATTATTTCTCATGTAACCAAGTTTTTTTTTGTTTTGTTTTTTAGTATGCCTTTATGTCAGCATTGTCCCTTTAGACAAGGCCTTTTAATTTTGATTTAGCTTGGTTCCATGTGTTGTATACTCGGTGTATGGAGGGACCATCCTACCATAGGCTTGTTGTGGTTTACTCAAACTATAAACAGCATGTAGAGAAAAACTTTTTTTCCTTCCATTCTTTGTGTAGCCTTTTGATATTAGTAGCTGGCAGATTTCCACATCTTAGCATTTGTTATCTGCTTTGTATATGCCATTTGTTATCTACTTTGTATATGACAACAGCGTAAGGCTTTTGTTGTACACATTTTTAATAAAAAAGCCAAAATGTTTGAAAGCTAAAACGGATATTACTTTTCCCATGGAGTACACAACCTTCATTTTGAACGCCCAGATCTCTGACAAAGTGTGCTGTAAGCTAGGCACTATATTGAGAAAGCATTCAAGTATTTGGTGGTGGGCCTGTTTTCTTTATAACAGATGAACATTTTACTCTCAGAGACACAGTGAGAAGGAGTTATAGTTACAGATAGTGCTGAGATGTGACATTCAGCCTTTGATTCAGTCCTGAACTCTTTCAGAATCATGGTGCTTGGGTTTGGTGTCTGGCTTTGTTCTGTCAGAAGGATAGAGAGGCAGATCAGCCACAGGAGATGTGAACACGTGGTTGTGCAGTGGAGTACTGTGACAGCTGCTCATCAAGCATAGCTACAGCCAGAAGAGAGTCCTATCCTTTATCCTGGGTCCTAGTGCTGAGAAAATACCTCATGACAGAACTGCTGTTGCTGCAGAGGTTCTGCAATCTGCTTGTGAGGTATGGCACAAGAGGCAGAAGAAGGAAGCTCCTCGCCAGGAGGCCACGGGACAGGGTTATCTTCTGATCAAAGACATTAGCGGTGGTTACAGCACTGGTAGCCAAACTGCTGGCAATGTATTTGGATGTTTCCTGATAGTTTGGAAAGGCTTTGAAAGGGAAGGCATCACCCCAGTGTTTGATGCTGGAGGGAAGGGCAAACCAAACCGATGTGCTGCAGTACACGAACTCTTGCGAACTCTTCTTTCTCACTCTGCTGTTTGTCTTAGAGGCCCTGGGCTAGAACATTGCTGTGGCATTTCACCTCCTGGCCTGGAGCCCATCGCGATGCCAGTGTATAACCTTGCATAACTGAGCCTTGTTATGAATGACTGGAGAAAGTGCCATTACAGATCTGCTTCTGCCGGGGGGCACTCCCTAAAACAGCTCACAACAACACCCTGTGTCTAAAAAAAACCCAGGCATTGCATGAATTCTCAGAGCCTTCGGTATGCTGATATTACAGCAGGGTTTGGTGCTGTGCGTGACCCACTTACAGTCTGGTAAAGTTTTCAGTTTTTCTTCTTTCACAGCTTTTCCCTGTGCTGTCCATTTTTTAAAGTCCATGCTGATTTTTAAAAGAAAATAGAAAGACACAAAAAGAAAACTTTTCTCTAGCTGTGGCATACATCCTCCCATAAATCCCTGTATCAGTATGATTTTCACATTGGCCTGTTCTTGTGTGTCTTTGTTATTTTGCCTTTCTGTGGGCTATTCCCAGTTCTCACTCTCTCACACGTAACAGCTGAGGTGAATATGATGCAAACCCGTTCTAGGCCTCCCTATCTTTGTTTTGTTACTGATAATCTGCAGATTGTGCATGAAAGTGCCTTGATATTACAGAAAGAAAATAATGAACAGGAAGAAAATCATGAACTTAAAAGGCGAAGTGCTGAAACTACTTGTAGTGAAAGTTTTTCCAGCAGGGTAGTGTAGATTGAGCCACAGTGGCAGGAAGAAACTGCCAGTGGGAGAGCTAGAAAGTGTTCTTCCTTTGTAAACAAACTGCTGAAACTCCTCTCTGCAATGTGTTTATACCCTCTGTGAGAGATAGGCATCTGTTCACGTAACCCTTGGCACTAATCAGAAAATCTGAATCTGCCTATCAGCTCTGCTCTCACTGTGCTCGCTCGCCCTCCTGCCCGTTCAGCTCCTCTGTTCAACCACCACTGCTGCTCTGGGAGGATTGGGAAGGAGAAAAGTTGGTGCGGTGTGAGACACTTGCTGAGTTTATCAAGCATTTCATCGGGGTGTGCTGCTGGAGCCCTGTTTTCAGAGCAGCAAGGGATCCCCTTTCTCATCCCCATGAGATCCTGGCTCCTCGGTGTGGTGGCAGGCGCTGCCTGTGGCACAAAGAGGTCCAAAGGAGCTGACAGCCGACCAGCTTGGTTCAGTGTAAGAGCTACATTTAGCTCCCATTTTGTGACAGTTTCTCTTATCTCACAGCACTGCTCCTGAACAAAATGATGTACTGCTTAAACAATCCCCCCTTCCCATCCACTTTTTTCTACAAGATGCCCGTTTTTTACATCTTTTAAACTTCAAGTAGTGTGGAGTTATCAAGATTTAAACACACATCACATGCACTGAATGGCACAGAGCATGGGATGGAATCTAAGTGCTGCACTGCAAGTTATGAATTTGCTAATTAGCACCTAACATTGGTATAGACTTCTAGTAAGTAAGGAAATCCCGTAACCTTTCTGCCTGGAATTGCTCTTTAAACAAGGATCCTAATCTTTATGGACCTGATGGGTATGCTATGCCAATTCACTAGTTAATATTTTCAAAGCACTTTGAAGATGAAAAATGCTGAGTATTATTGGCCTTTTATCTAAAAAAGACATTTTAAAACATGAAGCTAGGGAAAGATCTGCATAAATTAACACATGTTGATTATGCTCTATCTTTCCTTTTCATCTAAATGTATTAAGTAGCAAGAGAACTGTGAGAATTTGTATCTTTCCTTTTCATCTGAATTTATTAAACAGTAAAAGGACTCTGTGAATTAGTAATCTAATTTGAACATCAAACCAAAGACAAAATTCTTCCTGATCCATCTTGCTGATCTCTCAGCAGCAGTAGTTTTCTTGCATAGCTCAGGTTGAAGAATGATATTTCAGACTCAGGTCTTGGTACTTTCTAGATTGACAACAATTAGTTTTCCAGTTCAACCTGGTAGGTCAGTACTACTCTACTTCGCAGAAAAAAAATGAAGAATATCAGTCAAGCCCAAGTTGCTCACACAAATCAGTAATGTTGAGCCAGGTAGTTTTCACTGATTTCAGGAAGAAGCTCTGTTTAGAAACTCCTTTGATTTTCTTGTCATTTAACAAAGTAACATTAGTTCAGTCATTTAAACTTTTTTTTTTTCTGCAGTAAATGTGCATAATAATGAAATTTTTTTGCACTTTGTGAAACTTAATTCATGCTTACCAAGGTCTTTTCAATTTTGTAGTGCAAAATAGTATTACAATGTGATTTGTTATTTTTCTGTTGTTTCCCAAATGTGAATTTCTTGAGGAACAGATATTGCTAATTTAGTAGGGGAGATATAGCAAAAAAACGTAGTGAGGGATTCTGTCTTGGCTTCATGATTCAAAAAATATTCCATCTGAAAAACTATCTTATTTCAGTTTTTCAGTTTCCAGTCTCATGGTGAGAGGAGGTGTGAATGTTTGGTGAAAATCACTGAGGAATTTTAAAACTTCTCAATGAGAGAGAAGATGTGGTGAATGGAGACAGGTTCCTGATGAGCTGGCAGAGGAAAAGCAAATTTCCAGCTACTTTGAGAGAAGTCCCTCAAGTTAGAATTTCTGCCAGCTTGATGCTGTTTTCTGCAGCAGATAGATATTCAATCTTATGTAGCCAACAAATGAATGAGAAAAAATACAAGTGTTGTAGTTACATGGTTTGCTCCTTTTGTTCTGAAGTGTTGCAGAAATGGTCTTCATGATGGTCCCTTAGGTTAAGGAGCTGCAGCAAGCAGCCAGAACATCGTTCTAGGGTCCTCATCCTCAGTTTCCTGCATCTGAGACCTTGTAGTAGCAACACAACCCCTAATATCCTGTGAGCAATGTGATATTTCACTGACAGTGACAGTCAGAAGAGGTATGTGTGTACATTTGCTGTGCTGTGAAGTTCTTTCTTTCTTTTATTTTAAAATAATTTCCTCTACGTGCTGTGGTGATATGTCCTGGATGGAGGTACCTTCATACTGTGGAATGAAAATTAAACCTCATCTTTCTAAAGAAATTGAAGTCTTTGGTAGTCACTGGAGTAACTCTAAAGCTTGTCTGCCAGTCAGTTTGGTGTTCAAATAATTAAGGAGGTCAAGCACAAAAATATTTTGTACCTGGAACTCTGCCAGCCTCTTTCTCCCATCTCTTATCATGCTTGTCCATTTGGGATTCTTCCACAAGCTTTGTTATATTCATCGTGTAGATTAGTGGTCTGCAACTATTAACAACAAACTTTGATGCTACAGAGTGGGAATTGCTTGAATAAACAATTTCACAAGTAAATGGAGTCACAGCTCTGAACCAAGAGAGCTCCAAACTTGTTTTAATTTACAGAGGTTAAAAAAGTAAATGGGATTGTTGCTTGGGGAGGTAACTTGAGGAGACTATGCAGTGTTCCTTCACAGCAAAGGGATGAAGGGCAAAAAATCTGATTGACTTCTGGAGTTTTGTTTTAATTTGCTTTATTCCTAATATCACCAGCACAGCAGATAACCAGTGCAAGAAGAGAAGGGATACTGGTAGGGAAAAGTGTATTTTTTGCCCTTTGTTACCTGTTCAGATCAGTTTGATACAAATCCTCCACGAGAAATTAGCAGGAGAGTTTGCTTCAGAAAACAGGGGACAGGTAGTGGGGAAGGAACCACCAAGAGGAGCAAGTCTGGGGCACTTGTTTCTGCTTGAGTTCCCTGAGCATCTTTTTTCCAGATGCTGTTTCCAGGAAAGCAATTTTATTTTGTTTATTTGCTTGCAGTCTGGATTATTTGTGCAGAGGAATGGAATGCCATTTCCAGACATTTTTAATTGCAGAAGACTGTCACTTCCAGTAGGGTTTACTGAGTATTTCCTGAGAGATTTAACAGGATATTAGGAGATCAGTTAAGTATCTGTAAAACAACTGATGTAGTGCAGTTCATTCTGGATTTACTCACAGTCATACTTGGTTGCCAATAGTAACAGGGCTATTTCTGCCTGTTTGTGAACCCCTTCCCTCCTGCCCCAGCTGCCCCTGGGAGGTGGGATGGGGTAAGCAGGTGACCTGCCATGCTCCTCCTCCACCAGCCCGTGTCAGATGAGTGCAGGAGATGAGACTAGGAAATAATGTGGAGAAGGCCCAGTGGTGTTTTGTGGAAGGTGGTCACACAGTATGGGGCCATTGGGAATACTGGAGGGGCACACAGGAGGTACAGCAAGCACAGATCAGGCTTCCTTCAGCTCAGCTGCTTGTGGAATTGTTTAATCCCAGGATTATTTTATGCTCAGACCTGTTGGGAATAATGGGAAAGTCTATCAGTGACTTTCCTCCCAATCCAGCCATCTTCCCACCAATTTGTTTCATCCAACCTCAACACCAGTCAGTGATCAGAAACTTTTCTTCAGTAGAATTCCTGACAGTATTGCATAAAGCTCCTCTTCCTCCATGCTTTTTGTTCATAGATAAAGATAGATGCACCTGATGTGCACCCTCCCCCTGTTATCCTCACATAGCTCTGCCTTCTGCAGCTGAGCATGAGCCAACACCTAATCCAGGGTGTTAATAAGTGTCACCCTCACCAGTCAGCGGGTCCCGGGGGCAGGTGCAGATTTCAAGATGGAGCCTCAGCTTCTTGCTGTCAAATGAGAGGCTCTGTCTGTCCCCATCATGCAGCCTGACCCCTACCACTGTGCTTTCTGGTGACCACATGTGGCCCTGACCCTCAGCACAAGAAAAGCTCCTCAGACACATGCACTGCCCTGCTTGCATTTCTTTGATTCCTGAATGAGCTGTGAAATACTGTGTGTGCTCTTCCTATGGATAATTAAAGGCGACACAGATGGCGATGCCTGCGATGTTTTCCGTAAGTCACAGCACGTAACAGAAAATGAAGTGATAGTTTTAGGTGGTGGCACATGTAGCTTCAGGTGTTTGTTTAATATTCAGTGTTCGTGCTTGGTGAGAGCTGGGATGTGCTTTCAAATGTTACTCCATGGTTGTGCATCAGTGCACATTTTTTTCTTATTTTTCCTTTTTTAAGGTCTGACAGATGGTGATGTTTAGATTAAAAGTAATTTCTTTATTAAGCCAACACCCGTGTTGTCAATGATTTTTAACAGGAGCTTCATTTGTTGAAACAAGACAGTTGTGTAGCTGAAGTGTCTGAAATGGATGGAGGGCTTTAGAAAGACACCTAAAAGAAATACAGTATCTGAAGAGCAAGGAGCAATGCTCCTTGGCAGATCCAATTTTCATGTCTTCAGTGTTGTGAGTGAGATCTCAGGGGCATCATTAAGCCTTTCTTTCCAAAAGTCTCTGTTTTTTGCATTCCTAAACAAGGATAAAGATCCAGCAATTCGCAATGGGAATTCTGGACAGATTAAAAGTGGGCTGTTTTTCTATACTGCTTTTCACTGTATTGACCATTGATGTGTCCTCTGAAATTGGTACTACAAGCAGCTTATGCACAGAATGAAGGCCAGACCACTGGAGTATCTAACTTCTGTCTAAGAGTTAGACCAGTGTCTGATTTGTGGCCCTCCTAAGGAGGGACTGTCACCAAATCCTGGGAGCTTTGTTGAGCTTAAATCATGTCCCACAGCAAAACACGGATACCTGGTAGGGGTTTGATGAGGAGGAGGTGGAGAATCAGAAACAGGAAGAGAGGCTTGCAATCATTTAGAGTGTAATCCATTGCCTGTGGAGTAAATGAGAGCCATGGATATGGTCCTCAGCGTCGCTTCTGCCACTGGTTGGTTCCCTGCATTCACATCTTCACGTCTGATAGTTGTTCAGTGAGTTCCTGGAGGAAATCAAAATGCCCTGCAGGTCCTGTCTCCTGTGGGCAGCCACTGGAGTGCTGGGCCTGGTCTGATGGCACAGACTGCAGCTCTGGGCTGGCTCTGGGTTACTGTAAAAGGGAGATGGGTATTGGGAGACTCTGTGGGTTATTTCTATCACCAAACCCATTTTATGGACAAAAAACATAATGTCTAGTTAGTTAGTCCTAAGTTTTTCATTCAGCATGGTACTGTGTTGTGTCCTTCTTTGGAATAAAAATGACAGTTAAAAAAAAGTAAATTTTAGTTCTGCCACTAAAAGCCACATTTGTGTTTTTTTTTTTTCCTTAGTTCCTATGGGAAAGTAGATAAACCTTCAAAAAATGAAAACACACTCTCACTAAAATTATTCTGCTTTTGGGGTCACATTTTAATCAAAACCATACCTGCCTTCAGGAAAAAAAAAAGAAGTAAAACTGATTGAATTTAATAACTAAAAGAACATAAACTGTCTGCTTTGAAATGTATAATCTCACATGACATTTATTTCATAATGTGATCAAATCATATATGTTGTTATGGGGACAGTCTTTATTAAAAATGCCATTTATTTTAACAAGTGCAATAAAAAGAAACCCATACTTTTTTTTATTGTGGTAGAGGAAAAAACTGCTATTAGTCTGCTTTCAGCTAAATGAAAACATCTTTCAAGATTTGTTCTAAAATATTTAAATAAAGTGCTATGGAATTTATTCATGTGCTGCCTTCTAGCACGAATTAAATTATCCTAAATACAATAAATGATATAGAAGAATTTGTTTTGGTTAGGGATATCCTTTGCTGATGAAGAATAAGATCATTTCAATATAACATTTTAATATAGGCCTGTAATTATGTCAGTGAAAGCCCAGTTGGATCATAGTGAAGCACGGAGTGAGCTCTCCAGCTGCAGCCAAAGCTCCTGAAAGGCGCTGAAGAGGAACTGCCAGTACATGTCCCCATGAAAAAGGGAATGACTGGGACACCACAAAGCACATATGGTTTCAGTGAGTCAGGAGGGGAGGGGTGGCTTCCTTACCACTTGGAATGGTGCTGGAGAGATTGAATACAATTCCTTGTTCTTCCATGGGAGGTCATGGAGCAGATGTCTCATTGGCAGAAATGTGTTGTGCCATGACAACCAGATGTGTCCAGAGGACGGTGATGTTGCTTTGCTTGCATTTCCCTACACACTTCCCTGGAGCAGAGCGTTTTCACAGTGGATCCAACCTAGAGGCTCTGTGCCAAGATTTGCCCTGTCTGAATACCCTTATTTCCCACTCCAGGTGGATCAAGACTAGTGCAGAGATGTATTGAAGGGTTTGCTGTGCTGGCAGCAGGTGGGAGCAGCCTGCAGGTCTCCATGTGTGGGAGTTGCAGTGGGGCAGGAGCTGTGAGCTGTGCAGGGCTCTGCCCTGAGCTCCTGCAAGTGTGGGACCACCGGAGCAGAGGATCCACATCTCCTGTGCAGGCACATCAGGTATTCAGCTGAGCTAACACAGAGATGTGCTATGTGCTTGCAGGTTCTGTGGTTCTGTGGGATACTCACAAAACTCTCTACACTTCCTGCTGATCCCTTCTAGTTCATGTTATTTGATTATTCACACACAAACATTGATTAGCACACACAAACAGCAGGCTGTTTCCCTCCCCCTGAGGCTTCCCTGCAACTATATGCTCATGTTTTGTTTGCTTGTGTGGTTTTTTTTTGCTTGTTTGGGTTTTTTTTAATTGGTTTGTTTAGTAGTTTAGTTGTTTTGTGGATGCTTTTTTCACTGTAGTGTTTATGCTGTCCCAAAAGTAATAGACCTCAACTCGGCTTTCCACTGACTTCCCTGGGACTTCTCTAGTGATGTCCTGTGAGGTTTGCTCTGACAGGCCCTGCAGTCTCCTGCAACATAGGCTTGTAAAAGACATTAGAGACTTCAGGATGAAATGCTACAACCAAGTTTCTTTCTGAAGTATCTAAGAAAATGCTGAACTGTAGTTTGGGCCTGAAAGTCAATGAATAGTTAATGCAGTTCCATGATAGCAAGTGTTGTTAAGGTCAACAGTGTTCAACCAAACATTCACCTGAAAATCCAGAGTTTTATGGATCAGTCTTAGCTAAATATAGTTCCCAATTACGTTTACTCCATACCTAGCTAGCACTCTGATCAATGGCCTCACAGATCTGTTATAGGTGGAGAACTATGTCTGGGTATGATAAACAAATTTGTGGTTGCATTCATGCCCAGTGCTCATTGTGTTTCTCAAGAGGAAATAAGATTCCTGCCCTTTGAAGGGGATGTACCTCCCATATTTTATCTATACGAGTCTGTTTCAAGAAATAAAAGACATGATAGAAACACTCTTTGAAAGTGTAAAGGTTCCAGTGAGGCAGAGATGCTCTTGAGTGGAAGCATTTTAGAGTGAATCATGGTTGTGCAACTAGTTTACCTAAACTCATTTTAAATCAGCAGAGTGACAGGCCCAGAATCCTAAGTGATGAAGGATTGCTCCGTGATGCTGTTCAAGGCGTGGGATTGGACCGTGCACAATCTTTTCTTTCTAAATTGGTTGTAGTCCCCTTTCAAATTGTCAGAGTAGTTTTCTTCTGCTTCGTTGCACTTGAGAAGCAGGTAGACAGCAGGCTTCTCAGCCTTGTTTGATCCACACGCTTGCTGTTCAATAGAAAGAGCAAATCAAAGTGGAAAGGCTTTCTGGTGTGGCTGTAGTGCTGGCTGTTCCGTGGCTGGATTAACAACTGGAAACTGCCAGCAAGCCGGACAGGAGGACATCTCTAATTTTGTCTTTATTAGGGCATATTAAAGAAGACAGTGATAAATTTAGCTCCTTGGTGCCAAAAATGGCAAGTGTCAGTGTGACACTTGAATGCAAAATGTATAAACTCAGACAATCACTGCATGAAGCATGCAATTTATTGGTTTTGGAGCACAGAGTGGTCTAGTTGTTGAAGTACAGGAGATTTCATTTGATCTAGCTTTGATCTCACTTTGGGAGTTTCCACAGGCCTCCTTTCCCATCAGCCATCCCTCGAGTTCCCTCATCTGAGAAAGGCGAGAATGAACCAACTTGGCAAGGCTGTGAGGCACAATTCATGGAAGTCTGCAAAATCTTTTTGATTTTTTGCATGGCAGTGTGAGGAGCATACATAGCTTTTGTCAAGCTCCTGTGCTCTCTTGCTGCACTATGCAGTAACATACAAGGTACCAACATGCTCTATGCGTTTGTTTCCTACAGAGATTCCTTTGCAAGGATGAATGCTGCATTATTTGAAAATTCAGCTGGGGTTTAGGCCATAGGTTGTGAAACAAAATGAGAATGGAAAGAGAACATTTCTTGTCAAATGGATTTGTGTTCTCTCATAATGAGAAATCAGCATCCTGCAAAATGAATTTGTGGAGAAATTCCTTGGAGCTGTTCTGTACCTTGATCCTGGTGAAAGCTTAGCCTGATTTAAGAAAAGTGCACTCAGGCAGTAATTTGAATAGCACCTCTGCAAAGCTATTTTCATCATTGGGTCTTACAGGGTGCCTCAAAGTTATGACATGAACTGTACAAAGTATCCAGGCACATCAAGTGTGGACATGCAAAGTGGGTGATGATATCTTTGAGGCTTTTTACTTGTCACTTGTCCCACTGACATTCTGGTGATAGTAAACTCCTTTGAAGGAACCATGCAGAATCCTGATGCAGTGAGATTCTAGAAAAGGTGTGCACAGCAGTGGTCTTATTTATTGCTTCTCTCTGTAACAACTTGGCACAAAACATTTCTTGAGCATCTTTATCCTTCATGAGACCAGAAGATTGGATTAACTGTGGTGCATATACGTGATTTACATACTGTAGTATGTACATACTGTGGTATGTACATACTGTACATACTGTGGTATTTTTGGTCTATTTTTTTCCCCATACATGGTTTTCCTGAACAAGGTACACTCAGTTAAAAAAAAACACAGGCATTGCAAGGCACCTACTGGGTTTATATACTCCCCAGCTCTAGTGCAAGCTGTGTAATCAGCTTCTAATTCTGAATGTAGTTTCCTTAATGGTGCAATGTGCTTGCAGATGGATGTGTGTGCTGGAGGGCTCAGATGCAACGTCTGGAGGAGCAGGGAGGTCAGGTCCATCAGCAGGAGCTGACACAATGATAGAGGAGGAAGAAATGACATAGCAGTGTGGGGAGAGAAAGCGACGGCCAGGAGACTGGCACAGCAATGAATCCAGAAATATGAAACATGCCAACTGGTCTCAGGGGAGGGGAAGGATGGAAAAACCATTCACTCACAGGAGAAGCACTGGG
>VYZS01042291.1:0-12505 GCA_013400695.1 Neodrepanis coruscans | reverse complement strand
TGTAATACTTAATACATTTTTTTCTGCTTGAATGAAGGAAGGAAGATCATGTAGAAGGAAGGTCATCTTCATGGAACTGAAAACAAAGCAAAGCCTGGAGTTACTTAAAACAAGTCTTACACCCTAGTCCTCACGTAAGTGGA
This sequence comes from Neodrepanis coruscans, assembly GCA_013400695.1. Taxonomy (NCBI): domain Eukaryota; kingdom Metazoa; phylum Chordata; class Aves; order Passeriformes; family Philepittidae; genus Neodrepanis; species Neodrepanis coruscans. Next base: position 12,362 of record VYZS01042291.1, on the reverse strand, counting down.
AACTGTGTCTCCAGACAGATAAGCGGGAATGTCACTGAGGATCTAAAGAGACAAAATAATTTCAGAAAAGTGAACAATCCAAAATGAATCAGTTACAAGGGTGTGATTACCATTGTTACTTATGTCTGGCAACAAATTGGTAGCTGAAAGATATACAATAATTTGTAAGTCCAACATTGTCAAATGCTTACAGGTAAACTAGTCTCTTTTTTCTGAAACTTGATTACAATAGCAAAAATTACCATTACAGACCTGTCTGTCATAATAATATGCATTATGCTGAAGTGATATAAAAACACAAATAAAACCACAAATGGAAACATTCAACAAAAACTACAGAAAATAAAAGTGTCTTCTGCCCATATAGAAGCTCTTTCTGTCTCTCCCATGTCTTTGTGAATGAAAACAGATTCAAGAGGTGGGATATTTATTATGGAAGAAAGTTAAAGAAAATGATTTGTCACTTTGATTGAAGATGTTATTTGTGAAACGAAAACAGAACACGATATAAATTGCAAGTAAGACTAACTCAGGGAGGGCCAGCCCTGCGTAGGTAATACATATATTGTATATGCACAATAGGCATGTTTGTTCTCGTTGATATAAATAACTTATTATCATTCTGGACTAAAAGATAACAGAAGACTGTACCCAAGGAAATAGCTGTATGAAATATGTCTTGTACAATATTTACCAAATACAGCTTGCTGTGAGTGAGAAATTAAATTGTTCAGTATGTTTTAACTGAACATGATCTTGGAAGAAAAGATTATTTCTTATGTGAAAAGTACTGTGGACTTTATTCTACCTTTACCAGAGAAGGGCAAGTCATTCAGTCATTTCCTGGAGTGTTTGAACATTAGTTATCTATTGCCTCTTTGATGTACGAAAGTCAAGCTGGCCCTCAGCCTTGACTTTTGTGGTCACTAGTAATGCTTGGATTCTCAGACAAAATGAGAACTAATCATTTTAGAACCCATTTCCAGTTTGTATGCAAGTGTGATGTACTGATCTTTTGCTGGTTTACAAATTTATAGAGAACCTGCACCTTGATTAAAAATCTGAAGCCCAGCAGATTTTAGATCTATAGATTTTATCATGAGGCTAACTTCTATCTAATGGTTTATCAAATTCAATCATATAATGTTTGCCAGTACGAGAGAACCATGTACAGAGAATAAAAGAAAGAAGAGGAACTATTTGTTAACAGACCTCACTTTAGAATGGATTTCAATCTAGATAGGGAGAGTATTCTTGTAATAATGAAAAAACTTATGAAGAAAGAGCATGCAGGTGACTAACTGATATAAAGATACATTTCTGGTATATTTTTCCTGTAAATCAACCAGGAGAAATACAAGTAGAGTTCAAATCATTACTACAGTCATAAAAATTTTGTATGTAATTTTCCAGACACTTTCTATCATATTAAAAAACAATTAAAGACACCTAAATTAACACAAAACTGTTAGTGTAAACAGCTAGAAGTTATTGCCAAACTTCAGTCGGGCGACTTGCTACTGAAGCTTCAGTTTTAAATATCATATTTTTGCAATGTTTCAAAAGCCAATAAAATCTTTACAACAAAGAAAAAAATCTGTTTTTAAAATGTGAACATTCTGTCTGTCTGTGTGTGTGTGTGTGTGTGTGTGTGTGTGTGTGTAATTATTTAATTACAACCAATCTTTCAGTAATTGTGCTAAAAACCCCACTATAAAATACATATAAACCAAATAAAAGACAGTAAGGTTACATGACCACTCCTATCTTTCTTGAACTCAACAAAAACTTCAAGGCAGGTAGCACAAATACTTGAATATAAAAGGAATGCCACTAGATGACATCAAGTTATGTTTAGATAAATTCTGTTCTTTATCTTGGGAAAAAAAACATAATATTACTTGCCAAAGTTGTTATTTATCACATCAAAACTAATATTAGTTTATATTTTCTCTTGGAATCTGGAGAGTTCATGAGACATGATCCACAGTTTTTAAAACTCAGAGTAGTCAGACACTAGCTTTCAGCTTCAAAATAGGGAATTAAGTCTTCTGTTCACTTTGCACATTCACATAATGTTAACTGAAAATTTTAGGACCTGCTTCTATTTTATATTTGTATATTTAGTATTGATTAACTCTGTCATAGAAACTTAAGAGTTTAAAATTCCTTTCTGTACAGGAAATGAAAAGGAGGTCTCTGCAAATCATATTCCACTGGCAATATACAAATATATATTTTGTGTCTTTAAAAAAACAAAACACAAACAACCTGTTTGTTGTATTTATGATTGACCCAGCAATTTCAACAAGAATAAAATGAGCAGGTGGTTATTAGAAAATGAAAAAACCAAGACTAAAATCTTACCTGAATATAGCAAAAAAAATCCTGGTTTATTTTTTTAAAAAATGTTTTCCAGAAGCGACTGCAGGGTCTGTAAGCAGTGTCAGTTACAGCCAAGCAAACACAACCAGCGTGTTAAGTGCAGAGATACAGATCTCAGTGGTTAGAAGAAATGACAGAAGTAATTTACTAAAATATCTACGATGTTTTCTTGTAATGTCCTGGGCATGATCCCACAAACTAAATTGTATTTCTAACTTCTACTTTTTTTTTAAATGAATTGAACTAAGCTGCTTCTCAGTGCTAGGGATTCATACAATCACATAGCTTACCTCTGAACAGGTGTGCGCTGAAGAGCAAACCTACTTTGAGTTTTGTCTGTCATTCACTGTGTGAAGCAACCTTAACTGAAATTAAAGCAGTGAGAATACAAATATGCTTCTGATCAGTCTGACATGAACTGAAGCGAGAGAAGGGCACACCATTCCATCACATAACAAATCAAAGGTGTTAGCAGGACCTCCCTTGAGCAAGTCTCCACTTTGGTACTTTCCCTATAAAAAATTCCCTGTCATCAGGGAGATATGAAGGTGTGAGTGACTAGATACGGAGCAACCAAATAAATATCTAGATAAATCAGAGAAATCTTTTAAAGGTAAACAAAATTTTGTAGGATATGGTTAGGAAATTTGCTGAAGAAAGAGCAGGTAGGTGAATTATTGGTAAATCATATGGGAAAAGGAATGAACTTTCTGATAAATATTTCTGATAAACATTCATATAATGAATGCCTATCAGATAATGGTTGCTACATATGTAGACTCATACTTTATTTTAAAATATCCCATTGAATAGGCTTGTATTCTATGAATTACACTTAAAGATACTTGAAAACCTTTGTTCCTGGTTGTTAAAGATTAATAAATAACGTGAAACAAGGTTTTAACCTTTTTCTCCTCTACACTTGATCTTTTCCATTTTTTTAATTAGATGAATACTACCATAAAAATAATATTAATGATTAAAAAATGCCAATGATATTTGTGAGTTCTAACTCAGTGAGCAGTAGAAGCTTAATTGAAAGACAATACCAATACAAGGAAAAGCTGTGTCCATCCTCCACAGAAGCAGCAAGTCTGACCTTCCAAGAATCCTTTGTAACTGCAGTCAAATTTGGATGTGGACTTCGTATAGTAAAAAGAAATACTATGTGACATGTTGGTGAATCTGGATTGAGTTTTGTGAAATGTATAATTTCCTTGGATTAATTTCAGTGAGAGATCAATGCACAAGATACACTGGGTTGATGAATATGATGAATATGCCAACTTTAAATCAAACTGGAAGACTGAAGCCTGGACTGTGCTGTCACCTTAATGTTTTTCACAAGATGAGGTAAGAGCATGAGCCTTATGTCCCAGGTTAAATCTCTTTTTGAAGAACCTGCATCTGACTTTCATAGATAGGATATACTAATTCTAGTAGCTATTCCACTTGCCAGAACTCAAAATCCTCAGTTCATCTTTTCATTTTAAATACATAAACTTGCCCATTTTTACAAAGAATTTGTAAAGAAAACAACATACCAACAATAAGAAGTATTTCTATCTTTCAAGAACCAAAAATTTTCGTTTTTATTCTGCCTGAGAATTTGACATGGATATGATGGAGATGCTACATAAGGTCTTACAAAGACTGATGAATTGTGCCCTGCCTCTGGGTAGAAATCAATCAGTCATCACTAAATATTATAGATTAATTCATTTCAGGCACACATACAGCATATTATGAATGAGTTCTTGTTTAAACGAATTTGATAGTCAGTGTTTATATTGCAAAGGGGGATATTTTACACTGAGTTCTATCAATGCTATGTTGGTGGATCAGAATTATTGCTGTCATCGATAAACCATCAAGTCAGCACTAATTTAGAACAATAGTTACATTGTATAGGGTTGACTTTTTCTAGCAATGCACCTGAGGGGCAGAGCCCTGACCATCTGATGGCCTGGCAGGAGGGCCCAGGCTAGCTCAGCCAGAGCTGCTCCCTTCCTGCTGGTGAGCTTGGGGTGAGGCTCCATAGCAGCACTGCAGGAGGCCTGGGACAAGGCTGACCCTCATCCAATGACAGCTGACCTAGGATGAGAGTCTCGTGCTGGAACTCCCATTCCTGCTTCCTTGCAGCTGGGCCACTGCAGGGCCCTGCCTCCTGGTCTGGCCTCCAAATATGTCTGAGATTTTCATAGTCTTTAAAGACTAAAACCAGCAGAACTGTCCCCAAAATATATGCGGATTCTTATTTGGCAGATGAAAGAAATTAAGAAAGAGTCTTTTTACTTTGTTTCAAATATGTATTTTGACAGTAGGTTTAAATGCCTCTAGACATTTCACAACTCCTATGTTTACTGAGACCTACAGGTACGTTGCAAAGTGGGCTTTAAACCATTCACTTCAGGTTCTTGGTGTCTGTCCATATATGTGTTGCACATTAGGATTCTTCATTTTTTCATGTCAGTTTTATGCTAGTACAGCAATGAAAGTGGTATGGGACAATATTTTGGGATCTGGGAATAGTTCTGAAAAGAAACCTAAAAAAACCTGGTTGTTTTTTCTTGATGGAATTGGTCTGGGTTAGACTAACCCACCAACTGGATGGATGTGAATCCCATGAATTTGTCTGGAAATCACAGATCAGCAGCTAAGAGAGGACCTGATCTCCAGACACTGTGGCTGAAATTTTCAAAGACAATGTAAAGAAACTTTTAGTTCCGGAGCTGTGCCTTGAATTTGATCCCATGCAGAGGTAAGGGAGCAGTAGCCATCAGAAAACACTCTACAGTCATTCTTAATATGCTTTGTGCAGCACTGTAAGACATTATAGAAATACAAGTATTAATTTTAGGTGTATCTCAGACAATTCAAAAATACGTTTGTCATGGTATATAAAATGGGAAGTGAGAACTGGGATCTAACCTGGATGCAGCTTAAAAAACAGATATATTCCAGAAGGTCTTTGCCATATGAGAAAAGTTGGTTTCTGTTTCCAAAAGTGCCCTATGTTTTCTTACTGACAAAGTCTGTCTGTGCTAGCTTAGCTATTGTTATCTTATCTTATCTTATCTTATCTTATCTTATCTTATCTTATCTTATCTTATCTTATCTATGCACAGAAGACATTGCAATATTACAAATTCAAAGATGGTTTACCCACACTGCCATCTACAGAATGTTATACACATCATCAAATTCTGAGAGATGTTATACTAACAGATGCTCCCTTTTTCTTTTCTCTTTCTCTCTCATATTTTTTTTCAGATGTATATAGCTCACTCACATAAGTATTTGCTTTTTACATGGATTTACAATGGTAAACTACAATGCTGTACTGTGAACATCTTTCCAGGTGTTACTGTCTAGCAGTCCTACAGCTCATTTCATCTTATTAAAGTCTGTTCTGTGGCTGGTGTGCATTTTACTGCAACTTTCTCAGTTTTCTTGTGTTACATCAGGTCATAATGTGCTGCCTTAACATGTAGTCTGTTAGGTCTACTGCATGGTACTGTAGTTCAGTGCAGAGCTCCAGGGTTCACTGGAGCTCACTCATTGCTGCCTATCTGGTTAGTTATTCCATGAAGATCCCAAGGAACTTCACTTTAGTTTAATTGGGGTAATACAATACTGACATATGTGGCCAGTTTACTGAGTAGATGAGAAATTCCAGTATCTAGCTAAGTGCCTTTTTAGAGTTTGGCTGCTAGTCACAGCTCTGCTGCTGCTCCATTCACGACCCAGGCAACATTTAGAGTAGAAGAAAAAGCTGCAAGCTGTTTCATTCAAAGTACTGTACTAGGGAAGAAATAGCAAAGCCTGCAATCTCATCAGCAAGACTTGGCAGTTAAATGAGAGATAAAGGAGGCTGAAAAGCATTGTGTATGTTCAAGAATTACCTAAATATACCATAAAAATATACCACTTGTTGTTCTTAATGATTCTCTTGCCACTTACAACGATTCAAGCTCCATTTACATTTTTTTTTTTTTGTTTGAAACCATTTCAGTCTTGGAACAAAAGGAGTAGATCACAGAGAGTTCACATTTCAAAATGCTGAACAGAAACTTCCCTGGACTGGATGGTTTTTGTAATTCACTTCTGCCAAGATTTTTTTCCAAGGCACATAATATACTTTATTGCTGGTATACAAAAGTTTGACTTCTGTAAATAAATGAGCCACAGGAGGAACTGCTATATATATATCCTGTTTGAATGATTAATGCATATACAGCAGTAGGAAATAACATGCTATACAGAATCTTACAGAAGTGGACTGTGTTGCTGGAACAACAATGGGATGGGATGCCTAGTACTGAAAGCTAATGAGATTTCCTGTGAGTACAGTAAGCCCTTGGGATTCAATCAAAGAACGAAAAATAGAGAGCAGATTATGAGAAGAGAGATGAAAATAAACTTTTAAGATCATTCTTCAAAAAAGTGCTTAATTTTGAGCATTTGCAATACAACCTCCAGAGAACTGTTCAGACATTGTTTCTCATATTCAGGAAGTCTTACCTCAATCCCAATCCCTCAATCTGCCCTGATCTTTGTAAAGGCTGCAGGATTTTTTCCATCTCTCAATAAAAAAAAGGAATGAAAACAAAACCATTCCTGGTTTTATTCCTGCTTTTAGATACCTTACCAACAGTCATCTTTGGAAGCAGGTATTATCAGTCTCTCATTTTAGAAATTAGGGAAGTTCTCATTATGACATTCATATTTTGTCTTGCAAAGAATGGCATCCTTCAAAGATTCTATCAAACCAGCTTCTTAAAGAGCTATTGTCGTGGTTTTAGCACTAGGAGGCGTGGGACTGACAAGAGAGATCCAATAGAAGCAACACACACCAAAAAAAACCAAATAACAAGGTTTACTTTACACACACAGAAAACTGAAAATAAAACACAAAGACAGACAAATTAAGCTCTTCTGGGTCCAGCGGCTGATACGGGAAAGCGCTAGGGTAATGCTGGGTCTTTGCTGGAGNACCCTGCAGCGTGGGGTGACCCCCTCCAGCCCAGTGCTGATGGTTGCGGGGCTGGTCCCCCATCCCCAGCCGCGCAGGAGCCATGGCTGCGGTGGGGATGGACCCTGTCCCCAGCCATGAGGACCAGCGGGCCTGCGCCATGATGGGGCGGTCCCGAGCCGGCACCCGTTGCTGTTGCCATGGCAACCTGCCTCCAACACACAGGAAAGGCAGTTTAACACAGCTCCGATCCCCCCCCGCCTCCCAAAAACCTTCAAAAAACCTCAAAAAAGTCCTAAAAGAGCCCTTTTCCCGTCCCTAAAAAGGGAGAGGAAAGACAATTCGGGGGGGGGGGGGGGGGGGGGGGGGAAGGGAAAAAACGGTTTAGATCTCAGAACCGTTGTTTGCAACCCGCAACAGATATATAAGAAAACCCACGACACTTCGCAGAGCCTGACACTGACTTCAGAGGGGTCTCATGTGGACCAAGACCAATAGTTATCTGTTGTCAGTGGATGTGAGTGGTTGGGAAACAGAAACTTGTCTGAACAGTCAACCAAAATTTAAATTACATTATTTTTAATTAAATGTGAAATAATTAAAAAAATCTAATCCCTCTTTCTCCACTCTTTCTAAAAGAAGTAGTCCAAGACTACACTTTCAGAAGAACCTGTTCCTCCTTCTTCTCATGCTTTGAACTGAAGCTGAAAAGCTGAAATCCCTGTATTTTCCTCCCCATGTTTGCATCAGAGGCATGCTTATAGCTACATCTAACAGGACTGTGGAAAAACTTGTGGGCTAAATTGTTTAGAGACCCAAGCAACATCATCTGCAAGTTTAATCTGACCTTACTCTAGTTAGATAATTTTTTACCAGCTGAAGATCAGGGAAAGGAAAAAGATTAATTTATTTATCCAAATACTAATTCATCACAAAGAGATCCTTCAAATGGAAAACTGCTAGTAAAAATCTGTATTATTTCTACTTTTTTTTTTAACCATTCAGAAGCAACTTTTTAAAAACTTAAGTTTTCACCAATCCACAAAATCACAGAATATTCTGAATTGGAAGGGACTCACAAGGATCATCGAGTCCATCACTTAAGTTTGGACTTTTAAAACAGATTGAAGGTGAAATATTTTATCAACTATACTGAATTAAATTCAATATCTGCCTTCCCAGGAGGAATTTCTATTACTATTTTCTTTATCTTTATTTAAATATATATTTGGAAGTAAAAAATAAAAATATCCATATTTTGCAAGCAGCAGAGGAGTCATAATATTAGAGTGTGCATAGGAAGCTACATGAAAAACTTCAGATCTCTTGTAAAGACATCTGAGATGAACAGATGAACAGCAAATTAAGAACAGATCTAACTCTTCTGCCATGTCTTTTACTTTTCATATGTGTTTTTAATCCCTCAGTTTTTAAAGTTTCTTTACAAACCTCTTGTAAATGTTTTTTCCCTGTGTTCCCTGATTTGAAGCATGATAATGACAGTGTTACTGGAAACTTTTAGTGTGTTTTTTAATGACTACTAGTAGTAATGCCTACAAGTGGTAATCCTTATAAGCCAAAGTAGTTAGTAGTAGTTAGTCGTGTACTGAGAACCAAAGGAGCAGGCAAGTAATTGAAGTGATTTGCCTTTGGATCCATGTATAGTTGAATTACAGACCCATTCTCTAACTTCTGCATTGCATTATGTTTGCAGGACAGTGTTTTTTGCCATGCTGTGGGCTACAGAATGTTTGTGTTTTGGGCAGTGAATGTAATAAATGTACATTCAATAACCAACTCACATGTTTCTTCTGAAGACTACTAAGTATTTACTTGAATAAGAAGTTCTTCCTGGAAGATATTTATAACTTTCCACAGTCAGCCACTCACTTCACTCCTCAGAAACTTAAAATAAAGAACAGAAATCTCTTATGGAAAATGATGAACCAGTCTTTATTTCTGAATTTTGCTGCTTCACCTGTCATTTATGTGTTACTTGGTTATGACAGCTGTTTTCAGGGCGTGAGGAAAGTACTTGATTACTGGATTTTCTTTTTTTATGATAACAAAATAATTAATGAGTTATGTGGTAACTTAGCAACAAAAGCATATTTTGAACTAAAGGATGCTAATCAACAGAGTAATTTTCATAAGCTGGAAATCTGCTCTTTCTCTAGGAGAAAAGATTCTGAAGAATTCAGCACATGGATTTGCCAAGCTTATGGTTCTAGATTTCTAAAATAAAAATGCACACCACAGGTAATATTGGAGAAAAGGACAGAAGATGTGTATTTTCCCAAAGGGCATATTAAAATTTATCATAGAATGGAAATGTAATTTTTCACAGAAAAAAAAATCGATTGAGAAAACTTGACTTTTTTCGACATAAATTCAGAAGGCTCAGTGATTTTCATAAGAAATCTGTCATGAGACTATCATTATCTTTCAATTGAGAAAGGCTGTAATAGTAATGAAAGTGTTAGTTGTATTGTATACTCATTGATCCAAATTGTTGTAATATGACAATTTAAGGCAAAGGCAGAATAGACCCCTGGTGTTTAGTCATGGTGCTAGATTGTAAGCTCACCATCATCTCTGACCCACATTGCACAGTCTAGTCCCTCAGCAACTACAATGACACCTGGTCCACTCCATTCCCCAAACATCACTAACAAGAAGCCTCTGTCAAGAGTATTCTCCATAAGTAACCTGCAGAAAACACTGACTGTTACAGATGGAAGAGCAGAACCACTTCCAAGACTGGGAAGAGGAAGAAGGACTTTCCTGTTAGTGTCTTTTCCATTTCTTCATTCTGAACAAACAAAAGGAACCATGATATATCAGACTGCTGGAGCTAATTTTCATTATTGTTTTGTTTTGCTTACTTTCCAGAAAACAAGCAGATTGCTGTGAGAAACTTTTTTTAAAACACTGTGAGATTCTCTTCTGACTATTCTGATTTAATGCTGCTGAGATGAGATACAAAAAACTTTAAAAAAGATGGCTTATTCCCCCTTTTATCATCACATGTATGCCCTGGTGATTCAGACCCATTCTGTGTCTTCAGAACTTGCATTCTTGTAAGAAAAAGAATGCATATCTGGAGCATATAATCAGCATCTTTATAAGGGCACACAGGATGGACATGTAGGGTCATTTTTGAGACTTATTTGCAGCTTCTTTCTTTTCCTCCTCTGTACAGCAGAGGCATTTCACAGATTCTACTCTAAGAAGAGTTAAGAGATTTGGGGGTTTGTTTCATTTTTTTTCTCTCTTTTTGGAAATAGTAATCTTTTTGGACTCAGCATCCCCAGACTGTCTGCCATGTCAAAATGAGTTTCCTATGTCATTTGATATGATTACTAAATAATGCTAATGGAAGATATAGTAATGAAATTGGAAGTGTTTAAATTTTGGTTGTTTTGCCAACAGTAAAGATAAAATATTTTTATTTTAAATTGACTGGAATTCCTAACAGCAGGGAAGCAGAAGCTGTCTAAATGAAAATAAGAAAAAGAAAATATGTCACATTTGGTTCATATCAAAAGTTCTAGGGTTTTTAAGTTGGGCTGCTGAACTAAAAAATCAATTATTTTCACAGCTCTTCCTGAAAAGCAATATCAAACAGTACTTTTCTGTCTGAACTTTTCCCACCATAGAAAATCCTTAATAAATCCTAAACAAAGTGGTGGTTCAATCTAACACCAAGACCATCCCTGGAGGTATTTTGACAAGGTTGTGAAACTCAGTTCCGTGCTTTCTTTCTCAGTGCCTGAAGGCAAACTGTGGGCATTATAATTTTTCAGCTGCAAATGGAAGGACAGTCACATGCCTAAGAGGGGCTCCGTGGTGTTGGTCACTTCAGGTGTGGAAAGGGAATGGTGAGAGCCACACTGCCCTCAAGATGGACAAGCAGCCCTCAGATGTGAGTACAGGGAAGCTGCTTGCTGTCTCTTGGAATCCCATCAACTAAGTCACACCTAAAGACTAAGGAACAAACTGTCTTTTTCAACACATGCTTTGGCCATGGCTATTGACTATTTAATCTACATGTTGAGCTACAAGCCATGTGTAAGGTAGTGCTGCTTATGGGTCTATGGTTCAGGAATGTGTGTAACAAAACATAGACACCTGGTCTCAGAACAGCTAGTTATAATTGTGGGAGGACTAGCAAGGAGACAGAAAAGAGAAGTGATTCAATTTGTGTAGTGAGCTTTATTTGGTTTATTTGCAGCAGTTTTCAATAATCAGCACTTTGTATCAATTGTGCTACATTCTGCACTTCATTTAGATCTAAAAATATTGTGATTGAATGTTAAGTAAATAGTGAATAGAATATGTAGAACAGAATTTAAAATAATTTTTACTAATTTGAAAACTATAAAAAATTTAATTTAGAAACTCCTCATAGTCTTACTGTTTTCCTTGTGTGATGCATGGTTGGAAGTTTTTTTCCTCTTGCTCCTCCAGTGGAGGAGGCATGAAGATAGTCTGTAATGATCAACAAAACCACTAATGCACTGATTGTGGAAAGCATGGTCCAGATTTACATTAATTCTCTCCACTGGTTATGTGCAGAGCAGACATGGTGAGGACTTCAGGAGTATCAGTCAGAGCAGTATCAGTCCCCCATCCAGAAAAAAAGCATCCCTATATAAAGAATGTTTTGAGTAACAGAAACTTCTCAGAAAAATACTTCCAGATCTTGAAGGAACAAATTCAGAGACAGTTGATTTTAAAAGTCAGAATACTGTATCAAGTATTGAAGACAAACCAAAATCCTATAATCCTGTGTCCAAGCTAGTGGCTACACTTGGACTGGTTCATCGGCTGCTAAACACTTACTGACTCATTGTCAATCTTCACCTACACTGATGCTGATCACCTTCCTGTCTTTTGCTTGAAAAATGTCGTTTCCATTTGTGAATTGGCTGATTTAACTCTAAGGTTATATTAAAAGTGGAACAGGGCCTTGTTTTAGTGTGTTGTGGGGTGAAGCTAA